>SSHR01002380.1:0-27862 GCA_006518225.1 Fusarium neocosmosporiellum
CTGGTTCTAGCAGGCAGAAAGACAAGTCATGCAAGAGATAAGGAAATAAGTCATAAGGCAAAAGAGGCACAATAAGGTATCTGTCAAAGTTGTTGATTCCTATCTAATAGCTGCCGGATTGACTATTATAAGGGCAAGTTCGTCACGTGGGGAACCCTTGCGGTTGGGGCACGTAACAACTTTATTAATATTAACCGCAGCATATGGCATGTTACGATATACGAGACTGAAGACCCGAATTCGTTCTTGCAGCTATGGATAAAGAGAGAAGGTATTATATTTTGGGGGATTATCTGTGGCCGTTAGAAAGGCCCGTGTTTTATATACCCTTAAGATTAGAACGTAAATTCTGATACCTATGCTGATTTTGCTCTTGAATGCGTTAACCTCTTTATTTGGTAGCTTCGTTAGTTACGGCCGGACTTAAACGTTTACTTTATGCATGATAACTTAGGTATTCATATATTATACGCAACATAAGCTTGGCTAGAAGCTGCTGGTATCCCTATTATCCCTTGGGCTCCTTGGAGCCCTGATTTGAACTCTATTGAGAATGTGTGGGCTTTGATGAAGCTATGGATAGACGATCATTATGATACGGAAGACTTAAGCCGCGATGAGCTACGTAAAGCTATTCGCGCCGCTTGGGAGGCCTTGCCTGAAGATATCTTAGTTACGCTAGGTCAAAATGCGCGGACCCGGCTTCTTCAATGCAGGGCAAATGGCGGCTATCCATTGGATATGTGATAAAAGTTAAGATACTTCTTGCCTCTTTTTCCCTTGTGAAAATGCCCTCTTTGTAACTACCTTTACTTATGACTCATTTGTGGCGAAGTCTCCTGTTTAACATTTAAACCCCCTGCAACCTGTATCGTAAATTATGTGGAGGGATGCATAGCAGCCGTGTTTATGTCCCCTCGGCCGTATTCATTTTGACGGGTGGCCTGTTGATGTGATATCGGAGCGACGACGTTGAACAGCATGTCGGGGGATTACACAACAGCTTCGGGAGAAGCCATATCTGCCCTCGGCTCAACACTAGGCCGCCATAGAAATAATCACATTAGCGGACAACTGATAAGAATACCTTGTCTCAACCTCCCGGTGAGTTTGATGGCTGGCACACCAGGTGCCTAGGTTATGTGCTCACATGCCCCAAGATAAGTCGCCTGCCCAAGCTGCCATTTGATCTCCGGAGCAGAATCTCAAGGTTCGCGGCTGTTGGAGTGTCAATTCGGTGGCGTGATTGGGCGCGCGGCTGTTCGCTGACATTATTTGCAACACCAGACCCTAGTTTGCTCTACCTGTCATGAGGGCATGATGTCTTCATTGCCGTGTAATCGCTGGGCTTGTCCGCCACAAAAGGAGGCGGCTGGCGGGCGAGACACAATGTCTCGCATGCAAAAGCCAAGCCCCTTTCCACGCTCGATCTGTATATATATGAACTTGAACCCGACTGTCTTTTCGCCCCATCTTCTCTATCGCCCCTCACAACTTGGCCATGATACTTGACGGAAAATGAAGTTCTACACCTCCCTCACATTGATGCTTCTCGCCTCACCCCCTCTGAGCCAGACACTCGGTAACAAGACTCATCTCCAGTGGTCGATATGCGACCGCGATGCGGAGACGGTGCTTGAGAAGCTGGGCGACCATGTTCGCCCCCCATATAAGCGGAACCCCATCACCTACTTTGACACGCTGCCCCCTTCACATGCCCAGCAGGGCGTCATGTTCCGCACAAAGATCAACAAGGGCTCGCCCTTTTCCGTCGTAAAGGTGCGCTTCAAAGAGAAACCGGCATACACGCCGCCGACGGCCGAGTGCGTGTGGGATCGCTACGGCGACCGCGTGCTGTACACGTGCGGCGAGCGGTACTCGCTGAGCGGGGAGAAACGCAGGATCTGGAGCGACGAGCAGGTGCGTTTTGCAGAGACGTACCACAAGATTAACTGGGGCGGACTGGTGCCGTACGGGCCGTTCCCCGATGGCAAGTGGAAGCTCAAGATTCTTGGTCGTAAGGCTAAGCTAGATGATGTGGAGGCTGGGACGCTGCACCTGATGGAGATTGAGATGTCTGTATATGAAGACGAGGCTGAGTACATGTATAGGATGGTCACTGAGCATCTTGTTGGGCTTGGGGTGGTACTCTGTAATCCGCAGTCGCCCAAGACTCTGCGACTATTCCACGAGTTGGGCTATCTAGGGGGTGAGGTGGAGGAGCTGTAGTAAGGGTCTGTTCAAGAGGGAAGAAGTATTATGTATTCGAGGATGTGGTTCTTCTGAGGTTTTAGGTGTAGCCTTTTCTTGCTTATCATTCAATCTCTTACGTGGACTTGCGACTGGCCTCCTGGGGTCCAACACTGAGGTGTCATGTGGTACTGGCTTTACCTCTTATGCCGGTATTGTGGTATAAACCGTATCTCTCTACCTGACGTGGAATACTCTGCAAGAGGCGGAGCTACAAATGACCTGAGCTGCGCCCATTCATCAAGTCTTATCGGTTCCTGTGCTTTGGCCTCGACAAAGTCCGAAACTGGGAGAGGCACTGTTCTCCATTCGACCCGTCAGGGCCAAGGTTTGCGAGAGCCTTGAACTGGATTAGCTGTGTAATATCTCATAGACATGAAATAGAACTTGACAGTACGAGTCAGTGGCTAGGCTTGACTGAAGAGTGCCGTTGCTTCAGTGTCTATGCGTAAGCTGACTGGCGCATGATGGGCACATTAGCTGTCATGATGGACCTGCATGCACTCATCTACCGCTTATCGATTAGGCTGGGCATCAGATCATGATGCATGATGCACTAGAACGCCCATCTTGTGGCCAGGTTGATGCTAGACCGTTTGCTGAGAGCCCACCCATCATGGGTAGGCAGGTATCCACTGTTGTCATGATGTGGCTGCTGGCGTCGATGCAACCTCACTTTTATCGCCCAGGTGCCTTATCGATAATAGGATTTATATGGTATAATTATCAATTTACTTGTGTTTGGGACTTTCAGACTTCAAATTCAAGCTATTTGGTGGATGTTGGTGATGCTTGTTTCTCGTGGCTGCAAGTGTGGTTCCCGATGCAACGCGAAACACCTCATAGCGATTGATTAGACTTGACGCAAAGAGCAGAAAGGTGAGCCTCTCAACACCTTTTTACTGTCTCGAAAGGCCTCGAGTTGTTTGCATAGGTATTCCAAGAAGTGAGATTTGTTCTGCCCTAGGAATCAAGAAGCCCACCCAACCATCTCGTCACCCTTAGTAATGGCGCCTCTTTAGCCGACGATTGGGTCAGCCTTACCAAACCACAAACCCAACGCCTCTGCTGATGTAACAGTGACAAACCTCCTAGGTTTTTTTTCTCCACCGATGGAATCGCAATGGGCAATTGGACAATGGAAGCGGCCCCGGGCTGCTTCGACGTATTTCTAACCCGTCGTGTGTCCTGCAGTTCGCATTTGTCGTTGCTTGGGAAAGCATCTTCTCATCGTTACCCCTCTCTCTCAGATCTGATCTATTTAAGTCCCCCTTGTCGACCGCCGTCTTGGACATGACCCTCTTTCGAAACACCATCATCACCATCTCACTCTTGGTTGCTCTGACTGCCATTGTACTCTTCCAGCATCGCCTTCAAGACACCGCGACTGTCGCCTTTGAGTTTATAAAGACACTGGCCCCCGCTGCCTTTTTGATCTCCAACAACACAAACACCGACCACCACCTCTACGCCACAGAAATGTCCGTCTCTCGAGCCATCCGCAAGGTCTTCCTCGCCATTGAGCAGTCCGAGGGCGCCGGTGCCCGTGTCCGACGCTCAATCGGCACTCCTCAGCTGCGAAACTTCTCGCCCTTTCTCATGCTCGACCACTTCTCCATCAAGCCCGGCGCTGGTTTCCCAGATCAGTATGTGTTCCTCCATGGCCCCCCCACTTCCCGTCTCATCACTGACACCCCCAAAGCCCCCACCGAGGCCAGGAGACCATCACCTATCTCCTCGAGGGCGGCGTTGACCATGAAGATTTCGCCGGTAACCGTGGCACCATCCACGCCGGTGACCTTCAGTTCATGACTGCCGGCAAGGGAATCGTTCACAGCGAGATGCCCGCCCAGAACTTTGACACCAACGTCGGTCTCCAGCTGTGGGTCGATCTGCCCAGCAACCTCAAGGCCTGCGAGCCTCGCTACCGTGATCTCCGCGCCTCCGAGATCCCCATCGCCAAGGTCGACGACGACCGCGTGACCGTCAAGGTCATCTCCGGCCAGAGCCACGGCATTGACTCTGTCAAGGACCTCGCCTACACCCCCGTCTGGATCCTCGACATTGAGATCCGCCCTGGCGGAAAGATCACCCAGCCTCTCCCCCAGAACTGGAACGCCTTTGCCTACACCCTCGAGGGCGACGTAATTGTTGGAAAGGATGAACAGCGCCGAGTCGTTGAGCAGTTCCACAACATCGTCTTTGAGCCCCAGGGCGACGTCGTTCACTTCGAGGTTGACCCCGACGCGGCCAAGCCTGCGCGGCTAGGTATGTCTTTCCCTTTTCAAATTCAGCATATAATTTCATTCATACTGACATCTGGGATAGCTCTTATTGCTGGCACCCCTCTCGACCAGCCTGTCGTTCAGTACGGTCCCTTTGTCTTGACCTCCAAGGAGGAGGTCGCCAAGGCCCTGTTCGACTACCAAACCCACTCCAACGGTTTCGAGCGAGCAAAGGACTGGGAGAGTGAGATTGGAAAGTCCATGTTTCACTAGACTGACCTTCAAAAGGTCTCCAAGTAACCACTACAGGGACAGGCGTTGTTGGTACGGGGTTTAAAATCATCGGTCTTGTTGTTTATGATATCAAAGCTGCCAGCGTTTGAACTAGAGAGCAGCGAGCTCACAGAAATCTGCTAGTATTTAAATGAGAATCTACTTGAATATCCACAATCATTTCGAAACAATCATGTCCCTGTTCATGTCCTAGGTGTAGGCACACCCCCAACTCAGTTATTGTCCAGTTCAAGACCCAACCCTTCACATGTCACACTAGTCACCTCTCACAGCGTCAAGAAACCATCGTGGCAAAAAGATTATCTATTAATGTTTCTCAATGAATGCGAGAAGAAAAGTCCTCCACCGAAGTCAGGCCGTAGGCCGGGTATCACGCTCCCCTGAACCCATGTGTTGCCCTGAGAGATGACACGCGTCTTGCGCGACGGCATCACAACGTCTGCCGCCTCCCGTCGTCATCTCCCAAGCCAACGCCCCTTCCTCATCGTCACACTCAATATCGAGATCCCTTCCCTCTAGCATTTCGTTATTTCCATTACAACGAAAGATAAGCCGTATGCGTCATTAAAACCTCCCAAAAACCGATCCGTCTTGTTCATTCACCTCGTTTTCATTTCTCCTTTCCGAAGATCGTCCCGAAGCCGAATTCCTGCACCGAGGAAATATGTTACGGGGTCCCAAAGATCGAGGTACAGACGGGAATTATGTATCAAACATGTGCAACGTGAAAACATCAAGCATTAGGCAACAGCATCCCTCATTTACAGAAGGAGCATGGCAAGACCGGCGGCGGCAAGGACGCCAGCAGGGGCAGCGGTCATCTGGGGAACAGCCTGTGATTTGGTTAGTGAATGATATCAGAGCAGTGAAATTGGAATACGTACAGCGTTGCCAGTGCTAGTGGTCTCGCTGGCCTCGCCAGTGCCAGTGGCAGTACCAGTCTCATCACCGGACTCGCCAGTCTCGGTGGAATCCTCGGTTTCGGTGGCGGTAGAGGCGTCAGTAACGGTCTCCGTAGCGGAACCGGTCTTAACAGTCTGAGTGGTCAGAGTTCGGACGATCTCATTGCCATCGGAAGTGAGGGTGGTGACATCGGCCTCCTCATCATCGGTAGCAGTCTTGGTCGCCAGAGTGCTGACAATCTTAGTGCCGCCAGAGGTGAAGGTGGTCACGTTCTCGTCCTCGTCGTCGGTGGCAGTCTCAGTCTCTAGGGTTCGGACGATCTCGGTACCATCAGAGGTGAAAGTGGTAACTTGGGCAGCAGCGGCACCGATGGTGGTCTCGCCGGTGGTAGTGACAACATCACCATCAGAGTTGGTGAAGACGCTGGTGTAGGTGGACACGGTCTCCTCATCCTCACTCTCACTAGCGGCAGCGCTGACGGTAGAAACGGCAGAAACGATGGTGGAGTCACCAGAAACAATGGTGCTGAGGACGGTTCGGACAATGCCAGAAACAGTGGGTGTAGCGGAAACGGAGCTAGAAGCGCCAGTGGTGATCTTAACACCAGCCTCTGTGAAGAATGTTAGATGCATATATCTCAAGAGGGGCGATAAACTTACGGCGACAAACCGAGAGGCCGTACTCCAGAACCTGAGCGGCCTGCTCATCGTTGCAAATAGCACGCGAGCAGTCACGGAGACCGTAGATGAAGTTCTGGTTGGTGCAAAGACACTGAAGATCGCCAGTGTCACATCCAAGCTCCTTGGACTTCTCAGCACCGATCATGTTGCCGGCACAAGTTTGCTGTAAAAGGTCAACAAATGTCTAGGCTTCCTGTCGCTAAGATAAGGCTTACACCACACTGGGGGAGGTCACCGGCGCTCTGAGCAACAACGGTGGCGGCAAGGCCGAAAACAGAGAGGATCGTGGACTTCATCTTGACGAATGTGCTTGTTGACAAGTCGATGGAAAATCGAGGTCTGCCGGCAAGTTAGTTGAGATTGGGGAAGCCTTGTTAACGAGAGAGATGGCGTGAACGAAGGTGGATGTCATGGAGGTGTGAACATGGGCTAAGCCAGGTGATATAAACGTGGGATGAGTGAATCACTGCGGCAGTGCGAGCAGCTTTACAGTTGAAGAAAGCGGACCGGAGGCCTGCTCCAAGAAGCACGCAGACGGTGTTTGCGTGAGACAGGGCCAGGGGATCTGTACCACACGACGTGTGGAAGTGCCGAGAGGAACGAAAGCGGGAATTGGGCAGCCTGGGGCGTGGGAACACCATGCAATGCAATCTCCAGTCTCGATGCCTCAGCGCGAGAGCACAAGGACCGAGCCGAAATGAGGCAAGAATGACGGGAAGGGAACAATGCCAGCAGGCCGAAGGCGGAGCTGAGCAGAGACGAGGCGGTAGGATAGTGACTTACCGTGATGGTAACTGATATGTGACTGGGGCACAAACGAAGGCGTTGGACTCGAGCGAGAGTTGAACTCAAGGGAGAAGTGTGTGAGAGGATGTGGAGGTGTAGGAATGAGAAAGTTCTCGAGGCTGGTGATGAGAGGTGGAACAAGAGGAAGGGCGAGGAGGAGCCGTTGTTTTAAAGACGGGAAGGAGGGAGGGAACGCAGCAACCAGAATCTTGGCGGGCACTTGCATGCAGTGCTTGCCAGCTGCGAGGAAAGTGCCAACCACCTAGCCTACCTAGGTAGTGAACTGGGGTTCCCGGGTTGGCACTGGCGGTCTACTTGGTACTGGCAGGGAAGGGAAGGCACGGCTTGAGCTTGCCCAGATGCACCTCACTCTCGAAGCTCGTCACAAGTGGGCACCTATCTCGAGGAGGCGGCCGGGAGTGGCCAACGCTAGTAGCAAGCTCTAGCTGCTGGAGCTAAAGGTACCTCAACTCCACAAGCCGGCCTTTCGACAACCTCGACGGGAGGCCCCCATGTTGACTCTGATATGGTTTTTCTGCGGGGATTCTTGTCAATGACGAGAGTGAATCATTGAGCCAAGCAATCTCACATCTGCCTAATTTGCCTCGCTGTGCAAACCAAAAGCCAGGGCAACGTCAAGCAAGAATGTGTTCGACAAAGCTTGCTGCTGTCGTCTGCGAGCGATACACATGAGGTCAGACCATGGCCGGCAGGCGAGGGTAACCCCTGTCAGCATTTACGGCCCCACCAAACTGCCTAGGTAGGTACCAGATGACAACTCATCCACGTCAGGTGGTGTAAGTCCCGTTGTTTGTTTTACATTAGGTGCCCAGGCAATGTATCCGTACAGTGCAATGCCATGCCCAAGTGCTTTCGGCTTGGAGGCTGGGACGTTTGACTTTTGACAGGTAGAAGCGGGATCCAATCTGTTACGGCAATGCAGCGGGGAGCAGACGCCAGATCGTCAATGGCACCTGTTGTCGAGGAAGCAAGCTGCAGCCAGACAGAAGCGGGACGGAGCGAGCTGGCAGGCCGCGCAAAAGAAAGAAAGAAGGTTGGTGGGAAGGCGTGGCAGGCAGGCTAGGATGCAGCCTCTCTCGCTGCCCGGGCTGCCACGCTAAGATCGCCCGCCCACCACCCACATCGGCACCCACATCACGCCTGCCAGGGATTGGGAGCTGGAGCCATGGACGGGCCACAGCCCGACGATTCTCTCGGCCGAACGCTAAAACGGATCTCCTAGCTCTCTGAACGCCGCAACGGAAGCCCCAAGCCCCCATTTACCGGTTTCGTCTGTAGCCCCAGCACAGCTGGAACAAGTGGGAAATTCTGTCCAAAAAAAGTGCCGACCGACAAGCTTCGGGTAGCTTCCAAATTGGCCGATGTTGCAAGTCTCAGCAGAGACAAGATCACAAATGTCCGTCTGTAGAGGCTGGCTGAGCCGCTCGGGTAAACTCAATGACGAAGCTCTCGATAGAAACCTCTGATCAAGGCAGGACCCCGTACGCCCAGCCGGAAGACGGCCACAGCTAAGAGAAAGGTCGGCGGGCATGACGACCACTGCCCCTCGTCCCCTCGCACGGGAAGTCGTCGACAGCATGCTCCTGCCACCCAGCAACGAAACAATCTGCCACGGCAACCACTCACAGCATCAGGAAAGAAGCAAGCAATCACGATCAAGTGGCACCGTTTCAAATCTAGACTTTATCCCGGCTTTCACCTCCATCAACCACCCATAACACGTGTGATATGGCACCTTTCTCGCAGTACCAGGGAAAAAGCAAACCAGCGCCATCCTTCCAAGTGTCCAACCCTCGACAATGAGGTCAGTTGTCGTCGGCCGATGGCCCTACGGCCCCCTCCGATTGGCCAATTACCCCTGCTCCAACCACCCTTGCTAGCACACCACAGCCACCAAGTTGAGGTCACCGACCAGCCTCTGATTCCCTGGCAACCGGAAAGCGGAATCATCTTTTCGCGGGGAACTTTTTTTGTTCGATTCAAGATTCTCGTTCATGAGGTGGTGTGCCCCCATGTCTAAGGTACAGATGTCGGAAGCAAGGTACAGCAGGATGCCCACCGAACCTGATTTTCGGGTATCAACACGTATTTGCCAGGCCTGTCAATTATTCCGCCTCCGGTCTTTGTCGCTTTCGTCCTTCCATCAGGTTTCTAGCAAAGTCTACAGCATCATTCCCCCGAAGCCAAGAAAGATGCGCTGATTTTCCGCTCGAATCAATCAAACGACAACCCCACACAACTCCTCTGCCCGCACCATCCCACTCGTCAGCATCGAACTCAATCAATGCCTTGAGTTCCCTCCCTTGTTCAGCTGGCTGCGGGTGGCTCTGGAGAGACCTAGCCACTCCACCACTCAAGCCACTCAAGCCACAAGCCAACCGAGCCAGGGGTCCAGCTAACCGGTGCGACTTGATGTCATTGATCGGACCATGATCAGTTTTGCGACCGCCCAAAGCCAAGCCCGACGTGGCCCTGTCGAGCTGGACCAGGCAAGCCTCCATCCAACGTCACTCACCACCCTCGGCTCCCCAGATTTCGATCTACAATGCTACCATACCGTCATCGTGCCGGTCCTCAGACCGGCAGCACCGTCCTGTTCGTCAACGAACGATGCCTGATTACCAGCTCTCTCTTTTCATCTCTTTGAGTTCCGGGTCACCATTTGGACTGACACGGCCTTCAAGAGCGGACGAACACGTTGCTGCGCCTGATCCTAGACCGCCCAAAATCGAGAGATCAAGGCACAAGTGCCAAGACAGTTGGACAACTGACACAGGTTAATCGATGTGGCTGAATCTCCCTGTTGTCTCGCGATCTCCCTTCTTTACCCGCTTGAAAGAGATCCATGCTCAAGCCTCCCTCGCAACATGAGAGATTGTCCCTCTGTGATCTCTGTGATGGCGAAGTTGGTACGCTTCTTGAAACAAGCAATCATTTCCAAAGTCACACAAATTGAATGCAGTCAACCCACGCTGCAGCTGCCCGACCCGTGCCACCTCGTGGTCCACTAGCGTGTGCAGCTTGCAGGCCTTCTCATCTCGACTCTTGGTGCACAGCTGTGATCGCTGAGCCCCTTGATCTGAGCTCAAGTCGTCTGTCCGTCTGCATCGCCGACCCTGTGCCTGCCCAGCGTCTTAGGCAGAAAATTCGAGCGTCCAAAGGGAGGACTAACGTAAGGGGCCGTGGTCGCCCTCGGGACTCACAAGGCTAGGCCCTGGTGGATCACCACCCTCTTCAGCTGAGCTTGCACAGTCCGTCTCTGCGCCAGCCTCGAAGGTGCTGCAACCACCATTGGTCTTGATCCACCTTGCGTTGATGGGCCTGGCCGAGACCATCGCTTCCAGCATCCCTGGATGCTAACAGACGCTTGTCTCACTTTTTTTTTCTCTCAACTTTGATAGCCGGCAAATTGCTCATTCCCATCCGCCGGTGATCCCGATGCCTCTTCACTGCTAGCTATCTAGCCTCATTTATTGTTGCTCAGAGGTATTGTCGATGAAGCAGACGACATTCGATGCCATATCGGCTATTTGACCCATATTCATACCTATCACAGCGCAAGCACTAAGGATATTGTCTGAGCCTTAACTTATGGTTGAATGAAAAGTCATAAGAACAATGCCTCACCCCAGACCTTTATCTCCCACTACCAGGTTGCTACCTACTCTACGGAGGTACAATCAAACAGAGACATCCATGGATATTGACGAGACCCTGCCTTTGCTGAACAGCTAGACTCAGCGACATGCCATGCCAGTCGGCCAGCCACAGTTATCACATCACGATCACGCTCAGAGATATTCAATGGTATCTTTTTTTGGTGACGCGCAAGCATCAATACTCACTATCTAGACGCGAATCAAGCATTACTACAACAAATATTAGAACGAGCCAACCAGTCCAACTCGCAAGATAACCTATGCAACAACCTACTCCAGCAAATACCCAGTGCCGATCCATCATATTTCTCTGTCCATCATGTCATGCTTCCAACCATGCCTTCGTTTTCATCTCATCGATTGTCATTAACACACATTCCGCCAGCAGTCCGTGTTATTTAGCCACTGCACATGACGCAGGACTCGGGGTTCTCAATGCTGCCTGTAAACCATCAGATTAGCGTTGTCATTCATCGAAGAAGGCATTGCGTCACTTACACTGCAGGACTGCATCCGAGTAGATGTCCCGCTCACGCTCCTCGCTATCCTTGTCCTGATCCTCAGACTGCTCGCTCTTCTTGAGGCTCAGCTCTTCCTCCTTCACCTTCTCTGCAGGCTCGGTAGCGAGGGCCTTGGGGCTGTCACCCTCCTCGGGGTCGGCCTTGATGGAAGGTGCCCGGCCGGGAATAGCAGAGGCCTGGCCTCGGGCGCTGTCTGAGGCACCAGCCCTGCCTCCGTTGAGCGAGGCCCGAGAAACGGACGAGGGCGACGAAATCAGATAGCTGGAGCCGGCGGGAGGAGCGCGCTTCTTCAGCGGTCGGATCTGGGCCGCGCTGGTGTCGGCGACCTTGAGAGCTTGCTGATCGACGGTGAACTGAATGGGGGCAGCGGCAGCCTGTGTTCGCAGGTAGTACATGCCCGTCTTCAGACCGAGCTTCCAGCCGGCAAAGTGCATGCTGGTGATCTTGCCCATGGTAGGGTCCTTCATGTGGATGTTAAGAGACTGGGACTGATCAATGAAAGCACCTCGGTCAGCAGCCATCTGGACGACCTGGCGCTGGGAAATCTCCCAAACTGTCTTGTAGAGAGCCTTGACCTCGGCGGGAATGTTGGGGATGTTTTGGATGGAACCGTTTTCGGCAATGATTCGGTTCTTCATGGCATCCGACCACAGGCCCATGTCGACGAGATCCTTGAGTAGCCAGGGGTTGACGACCTGGAACTCGCCAGCAAGGACACGGCGCTGGTAGATGTTGGAGGTGTAAGGCTCGAAGCACTCGTTGTTACCCAGAATCTGCGAAGTGCTGGCAGTGGGCATGGGGGCAAGCAGCAAACTGTTGCGAATACCATGCTCCTTGACCTGTTCCCTGAGAGACTCCCAGTCCCAGAGGTCAGAGGGCTTCACGTTCCACATGTCAAACTGGAGAATACCCTCAGAGGCAGGAGAGCCCTTGAAGGTAGAGTAGGGACCCTCTTCCTTGGCCAGCTGCACGGAAGCGGTGAGGGCAGCGTGGTAGATGGTCTCGAAGATCTGCTTGTTGAGCTGTCGAGCCTCGGGAGACTCGAAAGGCATGCGCAGAGCAAGGAAAGCATCGGCAAGACCCTGGACACCGACACCAATGGGTCGGTGTCGCATGTTGCTATTGCGAGCTTCGGGAACAGGGTAGTGGTTCACATCGATGATCCTGTTCAGGTTGCGAACGACAGTCTGGGTGACCTCGTGCAGCTTCTCGAAGTCGTAGCAGGCCTCATCGTAGTTGATGAAAGAGGGAAGGGCAAGAGAGGCAAGGTTGCAGACAGCAACCTCATCAGGGGCACAATACTCGATAATCTCAGTGCAAAGGTTGGAGCTGCGAATGGTACCCAGGTTCTTCTGGTTGCTCTTGCGGTTGCAGTGATCCTTGTAGAGCATGAAGGGGTTACCAGTCTCGGTCTGGGCCTCAAGGATGGCATACCAGAGCTTCTGGGCCTTCATGGTCTTGCGACCCTTACCAGCCTTTTCATACTTCTCGTACAAAGCCTCGAACTCCTCACCGTAGCAGTCGGCGAGACCGGGACACTCATTGGGACACATGAGGGTCCAGTCACCGTTCTTCTCGACACGCTTCATGAAGAGATCGGGAATCCAGAGAGCCAGGAACAGGTCGCGAGCGCGGACCTCCTCTTTGCCGTGGTTCTTGCGTAGGTCAAGGAACTCGAAGACATCTGCGTGCCAGGGCTCAAGGTAGATGGCAAAGGCACCAGGTCGCTTGTTGCCACCCTGATCGACGTATCGGGCAGTGTTGTTGAAGACACGGAGCATGGGGGTAACACCGTTGGAGGTACCGTTGGTACCGGCGATGTAAGAGCCAGTGGCACGGATTCGGTGCACGTTCAGGCCAATACCACCAGCCATCTTGGAAATCATGGCACAGGTCTTGAGAGTGTCATAAATACCCTCGATGCTGTCCTCCTTCATGTCGACAAGGAAGCATGAGGAGAGCTGAGGCTGGGGAGTACCTGCATTGAAGAGGGTGGGGGAGGCATGAGTGAAGAACTTGCTCGACATGAGGTTGTAAGTCTCTAGGACACGCTCAATATTGTCACCCCAGATGCCGACAGCCACACGCATGATCATGTGCTGGGGACGCTCAACAATCTTGCCATCAATCTTGAGGAGGTAGGATCGCTCAAGAGTCTTGAAGCCAAAGTATTGGTATTGGAAGTCACGGTCATAGACAATGGCGGAGTCTAGCTCCTCCTTGTGTCGCATGACGCACTCATATGTTTCTTGAGAGATCATGGGCGACGCCCGGTCGTTCTTGGGGTTGACATAGTGGTAGAGATCGCTCACGACAGCGGACCATTGCTTCTTGGTCTGCTTGTGGAGGTTAGAGACGGCGATACGGGCCGCCAGGATGGCGTAGTCGGGGTGGGTGACGGTCATGTACGCAGCAGTCTCGGCAGCCTGTGAGGTCGAGTCAGCTGGCTGCAGAAGCAATCATGATGGAGATGGAACTTACGAGATCGTCCAATTGGACAGTTGTGACACCACCGTAGACACCCGAGATGACCTTCTGGGTAATGGCAACAGGGTCAACGTGGTCCATGTCAAGGCCGTAACAGAGCCTCGAGACACGGGCGGTGATCTTGTCGAACTGGACGCGCTCCTGACGCCCATCTGAGAGATTATCAGCTGTCACGAGCCATCATGACCAGATTGGGCTCAAACATACCGCGCTTTCTGACGAACATGATGGCGGTGGGTGAGGAAGGAGGACGAGGCGGAGAGGGCGGGATGAATCGGATGCAAAGCTAATGCAAGGCTCTTCCCTGCTTATAGGAGCAGCTACAAGAGAGAGCAACGTCCAAATATGTGTGGCGCTTGAAGATGAGATGAAGAATTATCCACAGTCTGTCGGTTGCTGTGGTATGTCGAGGAAATGGGGGATGCAAAATTGGCGTGGAGTTCGAGGGAGGTTTTAAGGGAAGGCGCGTCTTGGAGACTGCCCGGACGCGACACCAACTTTTCTTAGCGCGACAAACAATGAATGAATGACAGGCGTCGCAGCGGCAGCAACCTATTAAGAGCGCCCCGCCTGCAACCTCAGGCAACGCCCCAGTCCCTGAGTACCTACGCCTGCGACAGCCCGAGACGCCCGACCAAGTCCGCCGATTTCCGTGTAAAAACAGGGATCAATCGGGCTCATCCGGCGGCAGCTGAGACGGCGAAGCATCTGTATTCCACTATTTCATGCATTTTTACGTCTTGGAAGCATGAGCTATCCATCATGGCTCTCCGATGTCGCGGGACCTGCGTGCCCCCCCTGGCTCCCCTGCGCGTTGCCGGAGTGGTGGGGTTCCGATGGGGGGTAAGACACTGGCGCGCGCAGTCACGTGGGAGGATGCAAATTATTAATTGAAAAAGAGTGGGGGTCTTGAAGCGCGCCAACCTCTCGTAAGCCGCGACTGAGCTCGGACGCCGCCAACAGGTTGACGGGAGGATGGAGTGAGACCTTGGACGAAAGCGTTAGAGTGAGGTCGAGCAGCCAATAAACGTCGTGCACCGGAACCAGGCAACAGCTGTGCTTTTCCATCCAGGAAAGGAAAGACAGAAGAATACCTGAGGTTACCTACGGTTGCAGGGTTTTGAGTGACTCAACCTTCAGAGTCAAGACTACGTTCGAGTCCATGATATCGAGACGCATTCTTCTACGTTTTCAACCTTCGTCCAAGACATTTGCCTCCGCCTTTTCACCGTCAAGGTTTCGCACCATGGCTTCAGCTTCACCGCCTGGGCCCGTGAACGGCTCCGGCTACAAGCCCAGATACATCGATGTATGTGCTCTGACCTACTTTACCTATATCCGACCCCACTGAGATATTTCCGATCCGAGATATCACTGACACACGGCAACTGTCTAGTAGATTGGCATCAATCTCACCGATCCTATCTTTCGAGGACGATATCATGGCAAGGAGCGGCACCCTGATGATCTCACCGCTGTTATTGGCAGAGCCCATGAAGTTGGCTGCACGAAGCTCATAGTCACTGGTTCAGACTTGGGCAACTCCCGAGATGCCCTCAAGCTTGCTGAAGACTATCGTGAGCCCCCTTCAACCTGATGATGCACAGAACAGATCTAACCATCATCTGCAGCTGGCTCCGTTTATGGAACTGCAGGTATCCATCCTTGCAGCAGTGCAGTCTTCAGTGAAGCTGGTCCCTCCCATGAGTCCGAGCACACACTGCCATGCAATCCCGACCCCTCAGCCCCAGTCTCGGAGGAGCATCCTCCCTGCTCAACAAAGACGGAGAAGCTCATCGCCGACCTGACGTCACTCGTGACTGAAGCCCAAGCTTCGGGCAAGAACGGCCTCGTCGCCATGGGCGAGTTTGGCCTCGACTATGACCGCCTGCATTACTGCTCCAAGACCATCCAGCTTCACTCCTTTGCCGCGCAGCTCAAGGTGGCTGCCTCGATAACACCCCAGCTTCCGCTGTTCCTGCACTCACGTGCCGCTCATGCTGACTTTGTCCGTCTGCTAAAGGATGCCTTTGGAGAGAAGCTTGAGAGGCTGGAGAAGGGTGGCGTGGTGCACAGCTTTACCGGTACGGCGGAAGAGATGCGAGAGCTCATGGATCTCGGCCTGTACATTGGCATCAACGGCTGCAGCTTCAAGACTGTCGAGAACTGCGCTGTTGTCAAGGAGGTCCACCTTGACCGTCTCATGATCGAGACGGATGGACCCTGGTGTGAGGTTCGACCGAGCCACGAAGGATGGAAATACTTGATCGAAAAGAAGCCTGCTACCGAGAATGAGCAGAACGGTGCTGCTGTCGCTCCAGAGCTTGCTCAAAAGCCACAGAACCAGAATAAGAAGAACCAGAAGAAGGCGCCCGAAGTCCCCGAACGATTCAAGGTCGTCAAGAAGGAGAAGTGGGAGGAGGGCGCTATGGTCAAGGGACGCAACGAGCCCTGCACTATCGAGCGCATCGCCAAGATCATTGCTGGTATCAAAGAAGTCAGTGTTGAGGAGGTTTGCGAAGCCGCCTGGCGAAACACCGTGACAGTATTCGGACTTGAAGACAACTAGGAATTGGACGGGAGCCTGTTCCGTCGCGGGGTATCAACGATAGAAAAAGATATAGACCATGCGCCGTTATAGATCCAAAACCGTCCGTCAATTCGTCACATACCTGAGCCCTTGTGCCCCCGTATCCTGCCATTCCTTACAAGCCCTGTCGTCACGCCTTCTTCTCCCGTCATCCACCCCGGCATTCTTTCGCCATCCACTATCCCCGCCTCGACCAGTTGCCGTACGCCAGCCCACACATGGGAGCCGTTGAACGTTATCTTGACCGCTGGCGTCCATCGATCCGAGCTTGCCCCGTCTTTTCTCGCGTCATCATCGCCGACGTTGGCATGCCGAATAACGGCATCAATCTTGCTTAGTCGACGGCTTGCAGCCCCTGTCGCCGCATCGCCATCATCCCCTTCCTCATTCATGGGCTCATCCGCGTCCGTACTCGCTGAAGGGAACGGATCCTGTATCACGATATCCACCCTCTCCACGCCCTTTCCGTCCGTCACGATGCCCGAGTCGCCAAACCGTGCCTTGGCCGTCAACTTTGCTCTTTTCGCAGCCCGCTGGGATTCCGTCAACTGAGCTCCCCGTTTCTGGCTTAGACTGGAGGATGACGATTCTCTAGAAAGTGGAGGACTTGGAAGAACGGTATCCAAGGGAGATGTTTTGTTGGATTCATCGGCATAGATGCTCCAGCCGCCTCCGGCAGCATTGGTACGTCCAGGTCCCTTCTTCTCTAGGAGAGCATCCAAGTTCTTGCTTGTCAGGTTGCCAGCCTTGAGCGTATACCGTTCGCGAGGTCGCGAAAGGGCTTTGGGGACTCCATCCACGATTAAACTCTGCAAGCTCTTGGACTCTCCAAAGCCGACGGGACCAGTAGCCTGGGACTTTGTTATGTACAGCATGGGTGAGCCATCCGGGAAGGCAATGTACACAGTCCTAGAAGAGTCGAAATTGGCAGCCGTCCCTGAAGAATTCCGACTCGACAAAGCAAAGTCAGTGTTGTAGGGGGAATCAATGACGAAAATCCGTAAGAGCAAGACGGGCAGATCCCTAGGCCGATGAAAGTGATAATGTGCTTTGACGTCGGGTAACACCTGGGATTGAAGGTTCTGTAGAAATGTTGAAGGGTGAAATCGGGGAATCGTGAGGCTCTCACGATCAACTTTGAGGACTTCCTCCTCGTCGGCATTCTGTGAGGGTTGTCTGAGAGGCAGAATCTGATAGGCTGACCATTTCTGAGAAGTAGGATTCTGCTCAAAGAAGGCCAGATCCGCCATTGCCAGCTGATATAGCGTGAGACCCAACCTCCAGTCCCCTTCCAGGATCCGGTTAATCACATCGCGTTTTGACCCCTTTTGTTGTTGCATATCCAGGTAAAGCTGCTGTAGTTCGTCGATAGACTGGCAAGGGGGGTAGATATCGTCGGTTTCCTCATCCTCATCCTCGTCTCTCCTCTCGATGTAGGGAATGGCATTTGCAAGACTCCCATCGTCGAGCCAGTCCAGGGCAAGAGATATGAGCGACTCTCGTGACAGGCGATTGAGGCTCTTTAGCACAGCCGGATTTGAAGCATCGACGCGAAGAGACGACGGTAGTCTGGCCGTTGTTGGGACTGAGAAACGGGCCATTGTTGTTTGTTGTTTTAGAGGCCCGGTTACTTGACAGGCATGAACAACCACAATGCGGCGCAGGCAAGGTTGAGAGGTTAAGCAGAACAGCAAGGCTGCCCCGCTGGCCCAGACTGGAGATTAGACGTGATGGTTAATTTCCAAGATCCTGCAAATGAACCAATATCGATGCTTTGATAAGTCGCGACACATTCATTCAGTCGCGTCGCAAGGCCTGCCAACGATGGCCGCCTCGTGAGCACGGGCCATCTGGTGCCTCAAAGGGAAATCGAAATTGAATCATGTGATCATTCACGTGCTGTTTGCGCTCCCAATGAACTCCCCGAGACTGGGAACAACGTCTGGAAGTTCTATAGTAATGCCATTCACGGGTGCCTCATCAAGAACCCGGCCAATGGACTGACGCCGATGTACGATTCCCTGAAGGTTGTCCTCCGCTTGTCATCGGGATTGCAGCCTCTCAAAAGGGAACAGAGCCATCTCGGCTCTAACGATGGGTCGACTCGGACGTGGGCATGGTCTGACTCGGAGATGCGGCCATCCTCCTTCGATTGGTCCAGGGCCTCTGGTGCCTTGTGCTTCGAGACACGGCCAGCTTTGTTCCAACTCCACCGTCAAGGGATGGTATTCCCAGACTAGCCTGGATGAATTGAAAGGCACGAGACTGGCTGAGCCCAACGGGACAAGGGACGGAAAGCTTAAGAGGAGGGCGCTTGGGCCTCAGGGTCCAGAAACCCTATAATGCCGCTCATGATGATCCCGAGATGATGAGGCAAACTATTGACGACACGGCAGGCCATGGAGGGAATTGATTTCCGTGTACAAGTCAGGAATCCCTCTGAAAGCCCCCACGCAGCACAGAGGCAGGGGGTATGACGTTTCCTCGTCGAGGTTGCAGATCCGACCGGCAGATGCGCGAGGACTATCACAGGCAAAGGGTCGCATTTGCAGGCTCGAGAGTAAAGTGTGTGTGGGTGGAAAGCTGTGTGAGCTACTGAAGCTGTGTGACGGTCTAGAAACGGAGCTCGAGCTCCATGGCTCCTTGATGAGATGTGTCATGCCAAATTCCAAGGAGCTGGGGCCGCAGACAAGCGAGACACCGGGGAGACTTGCTTCTGGAGAATGATTCCACAGGAAAGATGCTGGGGCCCCAGTTTGTCGGGGAGTTCGGAAAATGGGCGGGACTTGTGGGTGATGAGGACGGGGATTGGCTCGTGGAGACTTGTTTGATAATGCCGTCTCTTCATCACCTCCAAACGACAAGCAACCAAGTTGAACAGGGCTCCTGCGGCTGGCAGACTCCCCACGCGCACACAGGGAATGACCTCCACTGTGCCTAGCCCAATGGGCTGAGATCAGCCGCAAAAGCGCACGAGGGTGTATTTGAGGCTGGATCGCATGCGCATGGAGCGACAGGACAGGGGCTTCGTTGACGGATGTCTCAGAGTGTCACGAACAGACGGCGTGGGATCCGTTGGAATGACCAAAAGCCGTTAATTATGGATTCACTGAGTGGGACGCAGCTGTGAGTGAATCTTCGGGGAGTCTCTTGAACGGCGAACGGTACCGTGTCATGTCGCACCCGATGTGGTGGATGTCCCCAGTTGTTGCCAGTCTGGAAGGGATGCAGATCCTCGAACTACTTTGCCTCTGACATTGAAGTGTCGTGGGATGTTTGCGTATACCTTCTTACTCCATGACTTTTCGGTCCGGGCAGAGTTTTTCTGTGCAGGGAGCAGGAAAATCAAAGTTGTGTGCGCGATATTCATTCACCGACTTGGAGGCTCCCGGTGCCGGACACTAGGATGCCCTGGGCGCCATACTTGGAACAATACAGTTAGAGTCGCTCGTCTTGGACATGAACGAACTCCCCGAAGGCGCCCGGATTTTGCCACTGTGCTGGGAGAGCTGAATGGAGAAGGCTGTTGGCTGAGAGCGCTGGCTGGCTGACTGTGCCTGTACTCCCACTTTCCGCATGGTTACGCTAGCTTCACGCGACCCTGAACGCTTTGCCGAGTTTTGTTTCCCATGCTGCTGTACCGAGCTCTGCGCGGTTGTATATGCTGGGATGTTCTCCTCTGATAGCGTACTACTGCTGTACGTACGTGGTACTGTTATGAGGTGAGTGGAGTGCTGTCGTCTGTCCCAAACCACGGACGAACTCCGAGGACGAACGGGCAGAGACCAGGTTGGAGTGACCTGGCATGACCTCGTACGGGATAATCACTCATACGAATCGAGAGATTGGTGCATATTGTGGTGACAGGTCTGGATCCCCAGCATGACGGAGAGGTTACCCGTGAACTAAGAGAGAAAAGAACCCACGCGCGCCGACGTCTCCAGATCCAGGACGGCATCAAAATCTGCAGACAAGCGACAGGGGGCGGGGAGTTCAAGTGAGTCGGCGTGTGAGCATCCCAACGCAGGGTCCCGGTTGTTCATGGGTTTGGGTTGGGTGTGGTGCCGTTGACGTGGGGGGATCCATCTTGCCAGTCACTGAGAGGGGAAATCCATGACGGCGCTCTCGTGCGTGATTGTTAAGCAACCGAGGGTTTGTAAGCAGCGGCTGCAACAGTGCCTTTGTTGCGCTGAGGGGTATTGAGGCACGGAAGGGGAAAGGCATTGAGCCGTCATTGACAAAAAACACAAACTCTGTAGATGTAAAGATGAATGATTGAGTGAACAACATGAGATGGACAAGAGATGCCATCCCGGGCGCCTGGGATCCAACCCTTTCCCTGGATCCAAGGATGATGGATGGATGGATGGATGCCAGGATTGCCAAGGTCCAGGCTGCCCACGCGGCACAACCACTCTCTCATCTTCAGTCTATTACAGGGTCACCTCGCTACAATGGGCCGCTAAACCTCTCCAGGCGCACCACCGTGGCCACCCATCCCACATACTGTTCTCTCGCTGTCCAGTCGCCGCCGGCTGCTCACTGCCCACTACCCACTCTGCCCACTCCATCCGCTAAACCCACTGGCACCTGGTGCAGTAGGTGGCTTCGGCGGCAATCGGCCTCGCCAGAGGCGTCCACTTTGAGTAAAACCAACCTTGCCCGCCCCGGGCCCAAGCACTTGTTCCGTTCGTCGACGTTTCCTTCTTCCTCCACTTCCTCCCCCAACATTCGAGACTGACTTCTCCTTCTTCTTTTGACCTCGAGGAGACAGACGCC
Organism: Fusarium neocosmosporiellum; assembly: GCA_006518225.1. NCBI lineage: Eukaryota > Fungi > Ascomycota > Sordariomycetes > Hypocreales > Nectriaceae > Fusarium > Fusarium neocosmosporiellum. The sequence goes on from SSHR01002380.1 coordinate 21,196, forward strand.
CAGCGAGAATAGACTTTTGCTGCCGCCGCCGACGACTAGGACGACGACAACACTCGACGCCGACAGCAAGCGATACTCACTGTCACCAAAGCCAGGCCCGACAAATTTGTCCCGCAAGCCCGCACAAACCCCGCTCCCTCGCTATTTATTTTTTTGAGTGAGTGCGCCGCTTTCGGGCCTCGAATCTTGGACAACAACTCGACGCCAACTACCTGAGCAAGAGGAGGAATCTTTGTTGGACACTTTTCGTTACTCGTCTCAAGGTCCAACCGGCCACATCAGTCAAAATGTCCAACTACAACGGCCGCCGCGGCCCCAATGTGTCGCAGTATCTCCGCGACCTCAATGCCATCAACCGCCAGGAGACTTCCAACGACGAGCCCTTCAACATGGAGGAGGACCTTGCTCTGTTCACCAACACCCAGTTCTTCGACTTTGAGACTGGCCAGAACACCGACTACCAGGCCCATCCCGTCAAGACTGACATGGAGGCTCCCCCGAGCACTTCGCCCTCGGACGGCATGACCCCGGCTCCCTCTGTCGTGGGTGATCTCTCCAACTTTGATTTCATCCAGGGTGAGTTTTACCGTCTACGTTTTGTGCGTCGAGATTCAATTCCCGGAGGATTGGGGGCAACTGCCGAGGGAGGGGAGTGAGAGGTTGTCAGGCTGGGAGTGAGAGTGAGGCACAGCGAGCGAGTTATGGGCATCATTTTCATCGAGGTTAGCAGAGATATTGTCCTTTCAATATTTCTGCAACTGAAATGAACATGATCTGACCAGAAACCCGTGCGTTTCCCCGTTCTCTCATCTCAAATCTGCAACTCCTCTCTCCTCTCCTCTCGGCAAGATTGCATGGCCACGATCCAAGTGGATGGGCGAGAATGATACATCTAATGCTGGTCCCTAATGGGCAACGAGCAGCGCCTCGACCGCTTCACTAACCAGCCAAACCCCCACCTCTTCTGAATCTACCCTGTCGCCTTGTGTGCATGGCGCCCTTTTGTCATTGGGACATAGTTGTCTCCTCCAGATGCAGGCCTGCTCGAGGGTGGCCCGCCTCAGGGGGTCAAGCTTGATCTCAGTGGCTGGGCGGGCGATGGTGTCTATGGTGCAATATCTCGTGATCTGCCGACACCGATCACGACATCGCTTCTCACCCCTGCACCTCACCCGTCCCTTCCCAAGTTGGCAAGGCCTCTTCCCCAGGCCTCATGGCCTCTGCTTCAACATCAACTATTCTTCAATCGTCCATGTCTACCTACTATCTTCTTCTCCTCTGCCTCTGGTCATGACATTTGACTACTTGTTCCCACTTAGACTGACCACCGAACGATGGCAGGTGACTTTAGCTTCCCCGAGTTTACCAGCGCCTATCCGTCGACCCCCTTGAACGGCTTCGCGGATGGTGCTCAGAACTTCCAGGCCATGCAGCCCAACCCTTCTGCCGCCTATCAGCCCGTCCCCCAGCAGCAGCAACAGCCTGCCCACTATGGCCAGCAACCCGCACCCCAGTCTGCTGAGAAGCGCAAGTCTGAGAGCGGTCCCGGCTCGGGTCGCAGCCTGAGCTTCGAGGAAGCCTCTCGCCAGGCTGCCGAGGAGGATAAGCGGAGGCGCAACACGGCCGCCAGCGCTCGCTTCCGCATCAAGAAGAAGCAGCGCGAGCAGGCCCTCGAGAAGTCGGCCAAGGAGATGTCGGAGAAGGTCACCTCCCTCGAGAGCAAGGTGCAGCAGCTCGAGATGGAGAACAAGTGGCTCAAGAACCTCCTCGTCGAGAAGAACGAGGGCAACGACGAGATCGTCACCCTGTGGAAGGAGTTCGCCGCCTCCAAGACTGGCAGCGACAAGAGCAAGCCCGAGTCAAAATCCGACTCCCCCGTCAAGGAGGAGACACGGTAATCCGATCTTCAACAACAAGCGACACACAACTCTCGGTGCGGCGCAACGACAGCTTACGGGAAACATGTGTGATGCGGATCTCGGGAGGCCGGCGGCGTTCTTCTGTCTGGGTTGCATCAAGTGGACGGGGTGGTGGCGTTTGATTTGAATATTGCGAGACCTGGTCTGGGGGGAATCTACAAGGAGTATATGTGCGTGGAGGTGCCAGAGGTTGGCCATGAAGGCTGCCCAAGACAGACGACATACAAGATAAAAAACATGTGAGGCTCGGCAAGGGGGGTTGAGATGGTTCAGTGGATGAATGGACAACACGGCTGTGATGAAAGCAGCTGGCTAGAAACAGGTCCTGGTTTGGGATGACAGGAGACAACCTGGGAGGACATTTTTGTTTTGTTTGCAATGATATCAACGGGTATACGATAATTCGATCCGTACTCTTTTCTTTTTAACATGTTCAACACATCTAGAGTTTCCATTTGCATCTCCATGGTGTTTCTGAATGATATCGTCCACTCTATCCTCTTCATTTGCATTGCCGCCTCCTTTTGCCGTGTCAGGCTCACGTAGCGTACACTCGGCTCGTCGCCAAACTCTATCCCTCCCCTTATCTACCCAGTCTCCTGCTCCCCTTCTACTCCCCCTTCTGCTGCTTCTCCTCCTCGGCCTTCTTCGCCTTGAGAGCCTCCAGGCGCTGCTTGTTCCTCCTCCCCAGCAGCCTCAGCGTGGCCTCCCTCTCCCCCTCGGTCATGCCCGCCCAATTACCAACCCTCCCCATCGACCCGTCGGCGTTGACCACGAGCGGGCCCAGCGCGTCGAGCCGGACGGACTCACCCACGCGTAGCGCCGTCACGTCATCGCCCCTGCCGGCGGCGGTGTCTTGCTCGGGCGCCGGGAGGTGAAGGGGCTGCTTCTTGCTCTTGTCCTCGCCGCTGTCAGACATGTTGCTTGCAGCAGATGCCTGTGAAGGCTTTGAAGATGAAGGTGGAATAGTGCTATAGAGGCGTGTGAAAGCAAGGCGTGGCAGCCGCGTGAGCATGGCTTGCGTGTGTAGTTGTTTGTCGGATGTGGTGTATACGTTCTTCAAGATTGCTGATCACAAATAGCCGCGGTAAGCCTCAACTGCCGGCTTCAAGTGTGAGTAACAAGTCGGCTGTATAGTCAAAAACTCAAAAAGAGAGTTGGCGCAGCCCCCCTTTGCCTCTTCGGTGTAGCCTCGTTCGCACTTTTGACAACAAGGCGCAAAAAAATATGTCTACCTTGGCAGAGAGGTCAGGTTGTAGTAGTAATTGCGGCGGAGCGTGGAAAGGTGAAGAAAAAGAGAGATGGAGTCTGGACCAGCCACTCAGAAGTCTCCGTCTGGCGGCCCGCTAACTAAAAGGGAACAAAGGGCGATTACACAACAACAACAACAACAACAACAACAACCGATCTCCGACGAGGCCTTGCAACTGTAAGATATCCTTGTCTATTGGAGATTTGACCATGCGGGGGATACGGAATAAGGAATGGAGCAGTAGCCACATTCATACCAAAACGGGCAGGTTCCCGCCTGGACTTTGCTTCTTCCCAAGGGGAGATCGGAACTGCAGTGCTGGAGAAGGAGGGCGGGTGGGCAGATCTCCGCCGCGGGATCCGATGATGCCATCGCGACCCTGGGGGGTTGTTGAGGGCCGTGATAGGTACAGGTCGTCGCGTTGGGGATTTGAGGCAGGCATCTGCGGGAGCAGGGGCGATGACGAGATGCAGCAGCAAGGGAACCTGGGGTGAAAAAAGACGTGATAGATGCAGACATGCGGTCATATACCCGCATCTGTGGCCTCGGCGTGGGATGGGCATGATAATGAATATTCAGAGAGGATAGCAATGGAAATTGTCGGTTCAAATTCATCAAATCCAGGCCTCTACAGGGCTTGCTATGCAAACGCCACCCAACACTGAAACAAGCACCGTCAGCCAATGTGACGGTCCGACTGCCCAATCCTGGCATAGCAGGTAGGTAAGTGAAAATGCCAATCCACAGGGCAAGCCTGGTGTAGCTTTCCTATGGGGTCACTCCAGAGTTTGTCTATAAAAAGACTCCCCTTCCGCTCCTCCTTGTGCACCCAGCTTTGACTCATTGACAGTGACAGCAAAGCACAACCGCCTCAAGTGTCACACACAACGGTCGTTCCATGATGCACTCCATCCATGACGCACCGTCTAAGTAGACTTGCGGTGCCTGCATAGTCTGTCAGCTCTTGTCTCATGACATAAACATCAGATGACAGTAACTTACTTGTGGACAACACGCTCAATAGCATCCATGCCCATCTTGAGCACGTCCATTCTAGGACCATACGACAGACGCACAAAGTGGTGGCAAGGGCTGTCAAACAGGTCACGGCGGCGCGAGGGGTTCAGGTCGAAGAAGATACCGGGAACCACAATCACCTTCTCCTCTAGACAAGCCTGGAAGAAGTTGAGGCCGTCCGCAATCGACTCGGGGAGACCCTCCAGGTTAAGCCAGCTAACCGACTCTTAGTTCCACTTGAGCAACTTTAACAGAGATGGGACAACTTACAGGTAAAAGGTCGAGTCGGGCACGTACTTGATGACGAAGCCCATCTCGCGGAGGCGTCGCACAACGTAGTCACGCTTGTCCTAGACAATAGTTAGCGAGGTGCTGTTCACGTTGGTTGCCACCTAAACTTACTCGGAAGTGAGCCTGGAGGTGAACCATCTCGTTCTGCACGACCTCGGGCTCGAGCATGGGAATGGCCGCCTCCTGGAAGGGGTGGCTGGCACCACCATCGAGGTAGCTACCGCAAGAGCCGATGCTAAATAATTTTAGTGATCCATAGCCTCATCTGTAGATTTATTCGCAACATACGCGTTGATGTATTCTACAAGGCAAAGTTAGTACTGAATCATGACTCCTTGGTTGCATATGAATCTCACCCTTGGGACCCAAGATCCAGGCAATTCGCCATCCGGGAAGTCGGAAGCGCTTGGTGAGACCGTCAATGATGAGAACATCATCCTCATCGACGTCCTCAACGTTCTCGGCAGCAGAGATGGTGGTACCATCACAGTTGCTGGTGTAGTTGTAACCCGAGTAGAACTCGTCGCTGATGAAGGTGGCACGGCCACGGCAAATGTCCTGAATCTCGGCAAGCTCGGGGTTGGCAACGACACGGCCGGTAGGGTTGCGAGGGTTCGAGGTCAGGATGACTGAGGTACCACGGGCAATTTCCTCAGCGATCTTATCGGGGTGGATATGATATCCATCCTCTTCAGACAGAGGGACAGGGATGGAAGCGAACTAGACATGATCAGTCAGATTGCGGCTCCCTGCTGCATTTGGTAGACCCGAGCAAAAACTCACGTTCTTGAAGAGACTCAGCATCTCATTGTACGCCGTGTAGTCAGGCAAGAAGAAGGAAAGGTACGAGTTTCCGAGGACAGCAGCAATTCGGATGAGACCAGCACGACCACCGGGAACGATGGCGACGTTCTCCCAGGTGTACTGACTGTCCTTGCCTTGACGGTGCATGTGGTTGTAGAGCTTGGCAACAGCTTCTCTCAGGGGCTTGATACCCGCTGTGGGACCGTACTCTCGGCCGGCCATGGAGATGTTGATGGACTCGGGTCGGGGGAAGCAGCCCTGGATGTCATCCTCAACCTCAGGGGCACCCTGACCGAGGTTGGCCCAGAGCTCGGGCTCCTCGAGGTAGCCATACTCGGAGGCTCGCTCTGTGCACCAGATGACACCAGTGGATGATCGGCTAGCGTCGAGGCCGGCATGGGGCATGTGACCCTCGTGGGCATTACGGAACTGACGATGAACCTTGGACTGGAACTCTGCAAAAGGTCAGCATCTATGAATTGGATAGTTTTGTTGTTGTTGCGACACAATCACTTGTCAACCTTCAGGGTCTGACAATGACGTTGTGGAGGATAGCTCCCGCTGCAGCCAAGCTCGGTGGTGCAGCTGGGTACATAGTAGGGCGGAGCTGGAGGGGTTCGTAGAGCGGGCCTTGCCAGGGTCGGAAGGTGCAGGGGTAAGGAGGGAGGGGGAAGGTGGCGCCCAGCCTGAAAAGGCGGGACGGTGAAGGAGGTGAGGTGAGGGAGGTGAGAGAAAACGGTGAGGGTTTTGACGACACGCGAGAGCTGAGCTCATGAGATCAAGTCATGAAGCCCGGGCTGTCACGAAGCGCAACCGTTCAAGTCGGCCAGCAGGGCTTGGAGGGGCAAACTGAGAGCTTCATAAGAGAGGGGAAGCTCTCGTGCGGGGGAAAGAGGCGGCGAAAAGCCACACCGACAACAAGAGACAAGACAGGCAAGCGTACCGTTTGTCGACGGCTCGCCCATGCTAAAGCGACGAGCGAGGGTCTTGGGAGCGCCAGTATGGCGGTTAATGGAGAACTTGCGACCACCGAAAGACATGATGGCGACGGATCAAGAGCTGTGGAGGAGAGAGGGTTGGTGTATGTATTGAAATCTGGTCTCGCGTATCTCGAGTGCCAGAGATGCTGTTTAGATAAGGTGGTGCTTGCACGGTTGGGAAGCAGCTGGTTCAGGCATACAGACAAGAGGTGATTTTCTTGCCGGGGAGGAAAATAGATGGAGAATGAGCAAGGGGAGGAGAGACGGTGAAGGGGGTGAGCTCAAGGAAGAAGAAAAAGAAGAGGAGAAAACACGATGGGGATGTTGAAAGGGGGATTGGATATAAGTGCAAAATGGCGTCGGGTCGCACACCAAAAAAATTCGGGGGTGGGACGGGGGTCCGG
>SSHR01002381.1:0-20739 GCA_006518225.1 Fusarium neocosmosporiellum
CGTGCGAATAACAACACTCTAAACTATATCTCTTGACTCCTAACTATCTGCAAAGATATAAAAAACTGATTTACAACCAGCCACAGGTCGGCAGTCCCAAGTAATAAAAATAGTCACAGCACGATGTCAACTTATTCCCAATAACCCCCGATAAACATCACCATCTCTATCCTTGTATCAAATTCCTTCGACGTTGCTACCAAGCCAATTGCATTCCTCCGAACATTCGGCCGAAAGTGACCCGAAGTCGGTGTTTGTCATCCCTGGCGACGATCCTTCGAAACGGCCGAATAATGCGCCGACTGGATACTCTCTTTGCTGGGAGCCGGAACCATATTACAAAGCAGGATCGATTGGTGGGGACTCGCTTGCAAGTCATCATGCGATACATCATGCGATACATCATGGATAAGTAGATATAAGGAGCGCTAGAGTTCAAGATTTCTCACGACTGTTCAAAGACAAAGATATTCAAAAATGGCTCAAACGAAACTGTTTATGTATGTATGCCTTCAACGATGTCAACGGCGCACTAATGTCGAGTCAGCACCGGAGGCACTGGCTTCATTGGAGGAAGCGTCCTCGATGCCATCCAATCAACTTACCCCGAGTTGGAAATCACTGCCCTACTCCGAAAGCCCAATGAGTCCTTTGCGTCAAGATACCCCAACATCAAGATTATCAAGGGAACCTTTGAGGACTTTGGCATCATCCAAGATGCCTCTGAGCAAGCCGACATTGTCCTCCACGCCGGCAACACCGACCACATGGCGAGCGTCAAGGCCATCCTGGCAGGCTTAGCCAAGAAGACTACACAGAGTCTCCTGCTTCACCTCACTGGGACGTCCTCCATCTCTGACACGATGCAGGGTAACAAGTCGTTTGCAGGAAAGCTGAACCCACGCGTCTGGAATGACATCGATGACGTCGACGAGATCTACAACCTCTCGACCGACATTATCCACCGAGATGTTGACAGGCTTATTGCGGATGCCAACAATGACTTGGTCAAGACGATTACCATTAGCCCGCCGGATATCTATGGACAAAAGACTGGTTCTGGTACTACGGGTAGTTTTCTGGTCCCTGAGTATGTCAAGGCGATTATCGAGCTTAAGAAGGCCTTCTATCTCGGAGAAGGGCAGAACATCCGTGGTCTTGTGCATATTAGCGACGTTGTGAGCCTGTTTGTGCTCATCCTCGGCAAGTACCTTCAAGGCGGTGAGGGTCTAGACTATGGCAAAGAGGTAAGGCAACCCCGGTGGTCAATGAGCTATCACTGACATTCGATAGGGATTCTACTTTGCTTCAGCGGACGAAGTAAAGTGGAAGGACGCCGCAGAGGCCATCGTCAAGATCGGCCACGAGCAAGGCTGGCTCACCAAGGAGACGCAGCCCGTTTCGCTCAGCCTGGAAGAGTTTGTGAGCTTGAGATTCAAGAATGCCTTCTTTCAGGACCAGATCATCCTGTACATGTGGGGTTCCAACAGCCGAGCGGAATCGGCTCGGGCAAAGAAGCTGGGCTGGGAGCCAAAGGGGCCTAGTTTCTGGGACTGTCTTGCGGAGGATTGTAGGGTTGCTGCTGAAGAGTATGCCAAGGCTTCCGAGTGATGTACATGGCAATTATTCTCATATATAGCTGGTCGGTCAACCTGGAACTGATGTAGCTACTCGTCAAGACCTCTGAGTTCCGCCCATTCCTTCTCCAACATGCCATAGCTAATCGTATCGTACCAGTTCCGATCATACCAATGCGATTCGCGGCTTCGAACTTCCTCCACAAACCCCAACTTCTTGTACAAATGCTGCACTCTCTCATTGTAGCTCACTGTGCGTATGTTGACACGATGATAACCTCCGTGACGAAATGCCCAGTCGAGAGCCCAGTTGATGGCTTCTTCACCATAGCCATGACCTTGATGCGGCGTCGCGAGCGCAATTCCGATACTAGTAGAGCTGTGGCGTGCGTGTTCCGGGTTGACTCCGCCCCAGCCGAGAACAATGAAGCCAATGGGAGTTGGTGCATCGTCCTTGTTGGGCAAGTAGATCATGACGCCCATGGTGGCCTTGGAGAGCCCCTCAATCAACTCCTCGGCTCGTTTCTCGCCCCTAGGTCGGATCAGAGCTATATCTGAGAGAGCCGCGTTGATTGCGTTGTGTGACGAAGCTATTAGAACCATTGGTTCCCGTATCGCAAGCACGGGGGCCCCCTGTTTTTGGGTATTTGGTCCAGTGGTCTATTAGTCACACGTTGTTTTCGATCTCGGTCTGGAGAAAGTGCTTGTCATCTTTGTTGTCCTCTGCCGCGCGGTAGACGAGCCGCTCGGATTGAAAGGCGGTTTTGAGGTTGTCCGTGATCATGTTGTCCTGAAGTTGTGGTGTTGAGGATGATGAGAAACAGATCGCTTGGAGATGGTTGCTGACAGTCGGATAATCTGATCATCTCCACACTTGGTTGCAATAGGAAGGTCGTTAACCGTATGAGACGATTGGCATGGAGATAGCGTGAATATTGCTTACATAAATTTGTCATCTTCGCGATTGACGAGTGCAATTTTCGAGAATATTTGCTACTGTGCTTGAAGAACCACCATGACCGCCTGGACTCCAGCACCGCGACGATAGTCTTCCAACTCTGCGCTCACGAGCTTCAACTTCCCTGCCTCGTCCAGAGATTTAACCTTGTCCTCATAACCATTCATCTTCCAAAATGTGTCTCGGACGGTAGAGATGATGAATCCGCCCGGTTTGACAACCCTAGCGAATTCATCAAAAGCTTCCGGTCCAACATGGCCCTGCGTCATTGTGCCGACACAGATGATCACGTAGTAGGCCTGGTCGGAGATATCAAGGCGTTGAGAGAGATTTGCCACAGATAGACTTTGGTAGGCGCCGGATCTCTCAGCAACTTGAAGCATTCCAGGGCTGAGATCGATGCCGTCAATGTGTTTGGCGCCCTTCTTTGCAAGACTCGCCCCAACAAGACCTGTACCACACCCGGCGTCCAGAATCCTGACTTCTCCGATATCGCGAGAACCGAGATATCGCTTGACGTACTCGCCAGCAGTTTCGGGAGCAACGTAGTCCTCCGACCCTCCCAGCATGTCGTTGTCGTAGTTCTCGGCCCAGTCATCATACCCAGCCTGTGCCTCGGCGTTGCTGGAGAGATCCAAGACGCGCTGAATACCAGACATTTCGGCGTGTTTACAGATTATACTTTAAAGACAGTCAAGATGGGATAGGCAGGATAATCTGACTCTGAAGCTCAACAAAGTATAGGAAAGGAACTCTAGTCTTCGTATGCCCTCGCTTTTTAAGTTTATGTCAACTGGCTGGCGTCTCACGTGATACCCATTCGCTAGGCCTTTCCCCGCCTTTCCCCTCCTCCAAAGTCACACTCCTTATCATTTACTCACCTGCCCCCGGCTTGGAATTCATCTACTGCTGCATCAATCCATCCAATGCCTGAACAGGCCCCCCCCACGCGGCCTCGTGCTCGTCGGCCGAAGCCAGTCCTCAGGGTCAAGACGGGCTGTTTCACCTGTCGAAACCGCAAGAAAAAGTGCGACGAAACACGGCCAGTCTGTGCGGCATGTCTTCGCAATAAGATAGCCTGTCGATGGCCCGATTCTCCTTCTCATTCCCCGCCAAGTGCAGAACACGGCAATGGGAACAGGGCAGTTGACTTGGGACCCTCGGCTCCGAGCTCAGACAGCCATGGCCGACGACCCCCTGAGACTTTGACTAACCCGACAGACTTGGGTTTTGACATGGGAATTGAGGAGGCACTAGGGGAGTCTGTAACGCTTGACATTGATGAATCGTCGCCTGTGTTGGAGCACGAGAGAAGCAGCCCCGAAACTGGGCCTTCTGCTGTCGCCACAATAGAGGCACCCGCCACATCTGACCAACTCGACCAAGTGGCCAATTGCCTTCTGGATGCAACGCAAGAGGCAGTACCGATTGACGCCGATGAAGCAGCCGAGAACCTTGGAGAAGCAATCAGCAGTGCACTCATCAGGCTATCCCGGGGCAACTTGGGCCAGAGCCCTTTGGACTTTGAGCATAGCTCGGTACCTCAGGCTCCTTCCATCATGCCAGGTCTAGACGCTCAATCGTTCGACCTCATGAGCCATTACCTAGGCCGCACAGCTCTAAGCATGGGCAACGGATCAACCGCAGCAAACCCATTCATCGTGCAGCTCATACCACTGTCCTTTGCCAACCCCGTCGTTCTCGAGCTCATGCTATCCCAGAGCGCCTTTCATCGCGCCGTTTTGGGCGGGGAGGACTGGGCAGAGGCCATGGCCCAGAAGTACTACACCAAATCTATTCGTCTCTTTCGCAATGCAGTCGCCGATTATCTGGCTGGCACCGAGGCGAGTCCACTATGGGTGACAATTGGTGCACTCATCATGTGTTTCACTGAGGTATGCCCGTCTCGTGCTGAGAAAGCAACACCCCCATCTCAACTGTCAGTCAACTAATCTTGGTCATAGACAGCAAAGGGCGATACAAATGGCGTCATCTTTGATCACCTCCAGGCGGTCGGCCCCCTTGTGAAGGACTTGGTCTCAAGGCATCGATGTGTGCTTCCAGACGGGTTGCGTGCCTTTGTTACAGAGTACTATGTCTACACAGCAATCATCAGCATGATCTCCATGGACCCGTCAGCGAGTACGGGGGATCTCCTCGCCCTCGAGCTGGAGTATGAAGCACGCTCTCTGGTTGAGAATGGCTATGTTGGGCAGCTTTGTGGCTCGTGGCTGCCATTACTCCTCCTCATCCCTCAAATCTTTGACTTTGGCCGTCGAAGGGTTGCGGTGGGTGTTCAGCCGCCGTTCCCGACAGCAGATGACTTCCTCGATTTTTCTAACCTACAAGTCGAGATCAATTCATTCACGCCGTCGCCGCTGGTAGAGCCCGAAGTTGCAATTTGCGGCTACATCTTCCAGCAGGCAGTACATTTATACCTGCTCACAGCTTTTGGAGTTGGCGACGCAGGGCAAGTCACGCAGCATCTGAGCATAGAGAAGGCGTTGGCGACCGCTTTTCTCTACCTTGACCAGCTCCCGGCATCAGCACGCATCAATACGAGCATGTGCTGGGCCTTGGCGGTCATTGGATCTTGTACAGTCGACGATGAGCGACGAGACGTACTTCGGCAACGTCTGAATACCATGTTTGTCACGATTGGTCTGGGAAACATCTCTTCAACATTATCACTTCTGGAACACATCTGGGCTCGGCCACGGGAGGAACAGAGTCCATGGATCATTTGTCGGATCATGTATGAGCACGACATGTGGATCTCATTTGCCTGAATTAAGCGCAGGGCCTTTCACCCGGGCTGCCTTGTTTAACCCCTTTCCAATATTACAACTGTCTAATCGACCTCTAGTGCCCCTGGTTCTTTGGTGGCTGGGTGGCAGGACCCTCAGCCGTCACATATGCCTTGGTCAATCCACCATCCACCACAAAGTCATGTGCGTTGACGAAGCTACTCTCATCGCTAGCAAGGAACAGTGCTGCCTGGGCCTGCTCGATGGCCTCGCCAAACCGTCCGGTGGGGAAGTGGACTTCGCGGCGGAAGCGCTTGGGTTTGTCGTCACCGAGGAAGTCTTGGAGCATGGGGGTGCTGTGAGAAGAACATGTTAGCGACCATAGTACCGCATGACTCTCGGATGGCACGGCGACTTACTTGAGGGGCGCTGGACAGAGAGAATTGAAGCGGAAGCCTGCAAGCAAAAATGACCAGTCAACGTCCTCGGTTCGCAGCTCTCTAGGCTCGCAGGTGGGATAGACATACCTTCACGAGCATGAACAATAGCCATCTCGCGGGTATAGGCAAGAACGGCACCCTTGCTAGCGGTATAGGCAACCTGAGGTGTAGCGGCGCCAACAATAGCGACCATACTGGCTGTGTTGATGATGCTGCCCTTGGTCTTGCCGTGCTTCCTCAGCGACCGCACAGCGTGTTTAGAGCCGTACCAAACGCCCTTGACATTGATGTTGAAAGTCAAGTCCCAGATAGCGTCGGGACACTCCTCCGAGTCTCCATCCTTGGGGTGCATGATGCCGGCGTTATTGAACATGACATCAACGCCGCCCCAGGGATCCAGGTGTGCGACCGCTGCCTCTACCTGGTCTTCCTTGGACACGTCGACGACCTTTATCTCGACTTTGCCGGTGTGGTTGGGGACGACGCTCTTGACCTTTGAGAGAGCTTTATCAAGAGCTTCGTCGTTGACGTCAGTCATCAGGACAGAAGCGCCCTGCTGGAGGAAGAGGATTGTGGATTCGAGACCAACGCCGCTGTTGATAGCATGTCATTAGCACTCTATGACCCCGTTTATGGTTGGACATTAAGATAGGAGTAATATGGAATCAACAAGGTACCCAGCTGCGCCGGTGATGATGGCGTTCTTTCCTTCAAGTCGTCCGGCCATTGTGATGCGCAAAGGGGTGTTTCAAGGCGGGGATGTGTTGGTAACGAGAAGAGGCAATACTGAAGACACAGAAACGAAGCAGCACGAGGTAAACATGATATTCTTTATACACTCAGCCGCCATGTTGTAATACGTAGATGCGGAGCTCGCAGCAGCAGCCTTTGAAGCCCTGGACGCGTCGGTATCGCGAGCCCACGAGTCTCGAGTCCGTTGATAACTTTACCTGCCCCACCGTCGGAAGCGCGGTCCCGATCATGATTGGGCACAGTAGTTGACAATGGCAGCAGCGAAGCTGTCCAAGGCGCATCTCAACACTCACCCACATACGTAATAAGGGTCCATTTTAGATGAGGAGAAGAGGAACTGATTGCGGGGTATCGGAGTGATCTCGAGTCATTGTGCAGCGGGCGTGATAGTGATGACGGCGGCAATGCAGTGGCGCTTGGTATTCTCTGTTGATGACTACAAGAGAGTTATTGCGGCGTGCCAATCATCTCCTATTCCGCTGGCTCCATTAGACAGGCTCCAGTGAGACGCAACTTCACTCATCCAGTTCTGCCATTCTTCTATAGCAAAAGCATGGCGATAAGCTAGCCGGTACAAGGACAGCCTCCGAAAGGTTCTTGATGGTATAACTTGATCATCTTTACAGGAATCCACTGAAGGATACATTAAATAACCCATCTTTGTTCCTGTACCTTTCCATTCTCTCAACCACGTCTTGCTACACCTCTATCAGCAACAATGGCGTCCACCATCAAGACCATCTCCCCCTCGACAAACAAGGTCGTCTGCGAAAGACCAGAGACCTCCCTCGCCGAAGCACGCGACATCTCCCGGAGGTCCGAGATAGCCTTCCAGTCATTCCGCAAGCTCACCTTTGCCCAGCGCCGAGCCATAGTCGAACGGGGCCTTGCTGGCATCCAGGACCGCAAGTTCGAGCTTGGCCGTGAGCTGGCGGAGCACATGGGACGGCCCATTGCGGCGAGCCACAAGGAGATTGAGACGATGCAGAAGCGTGCTGATTACCTTCTTGATACTGCTGAGGAGGCGTTGGCGAGCTTGCCGGGACGACCTGAGAGCGGGTTCCGGAGGGAGATCAAGAAGATTCCTGTCGGCCCCACGCTCATTATCTTTGCCTGGAACGTGAGTAATTGTCTTTCACGGCATTCTCATACCTACTAACACTTTGGCCGTGCTAGTTCCCTTATCTAATCATCGTCAACGCCCTCGTTCCAGCGCTCCTGGCCGGCAACTCAGTCATCCTAAAGCCCTCGCCTCAGACGCCGCTCATCGGGGAGCACCTCGTTGACATCTTCAGCAAAGCTGGTCTACCCAAGGATGTTCTCCAGGTCATCCAGTCCGGCAGTCCCGAGGCCCTCAAAGAGCTGGTCAAGCTGCCCGAGCTCGGCCTCATCAGCTTCACCGGCTCTACGGTCGGTGGTCTGGCCATCCGTGAGGCTGTGAGCGGACGCACCATTCCCGTCAACCTAGAGCTTGGTGGCAATGATCCGGCCTACGTCCTGCCGGATGCCGATCTGAAGTACGTCGCGGCTCAATTGGTCGATGGTGCTGTCTTCAATTCCGGTCAGAGTTGCTGTGCCGTTGAGCGTATCTACGTGCATCAAGGTGTGTATGATGCCTTTGTTCATGAGCTTCAAGAAGAGCTCAAGACGTATGTATACAGTCCCAACGCTGATTTCTCCATTGTGAGACACGACGGAGCCGGTCGGTTAACCCTGTTTATGCAGATACAAGCTCGGCGATCCTCTCGACAAGGACACCATGGTTGGTCCCGTCATTTCTCGCGCTGCCGAGAAGAACATCAAGGCGCAAATCCAAGACGCGCTAGACAAAGGAGCCGTAGACGCGACTCCCAATAATGACAGCTTCGCCAATGCACCCCCGTCGGGCAACTATGTCACTCCCACACTCTTGACCAGCGTGACACATGACATGAGGGTAATGCGTGAAGAGACATTCGGACCGGTCATCCCCGTTGCCAAAGTCAAGGATGACGAGGAAGCTGTGCGTCTGATGAACGATAGCGAGTACGGTTTGACCGCAAGTGTCTGGACCAAGGACATGGCTCGCGGGGAGGAGCTGATTGAGCGACTCGAAGCTGGTACTGTATTTATTAATCGATGTGATTACCCAAACCCTGTGAGTGCCTGCTGCATTTGCTTGACAAGAGTAGCTACACGAACAATTTCACTGACAAAAGTTACTATAGGACCTTGCTTGGACAGGATGGAAGAAGTCAGGCTTGGGCTGCACGCTGGGACCTCGTGGTTTTGACGCCTTTGTCAGGCTAAAGAGCTATCACGTAAAGGAGGCCCAGGCCTAGGTAGAATAGCAAAGCTGGGTAGAAGCACTAAATCACATTGCGTTCATTTACATGACCCGTATTCTCCACCGGAACATAATATAGCTATTGTAAAACAGAGGTTTGAGCTATTGTGACTCCTAGATCCAAGTCGAGGGCTATACCATGTAGACGCTGTCAACCGCTCACGTTATTACTCTCCAAGTTGCCTCAATAGGGGGATACCTCTTGAAAGGCCCATTCGCCATCTCTGAACGAGCTGTATTCTGCCTGTCACGAAACCTGTTTAGGACTCCCTCACGTCTCGGTTGACAATACACCTGCCAATTAGGGGTAACACATTCCAAGACGGTAATTGTGAAGGACCCCATGGTGACAGATTGCCCGGAGCATCGGAAACAACGGGGGCGGAATCTCAGAATCTCAGCAATGTCGAGTGTTGGATGCCGCTTGCGTGAATGGCGGCTCGAGTTGTCGCCCTCAGCCATCCGCGATGCGCGGTCGTCCAACGGTTCTAGGTTATTCAAGCGCGGAGAAGCTGGAACGGCTGAAGTCACTTCTTGGGTAGCGTACACAAAGGTGTCTAGTGGTGGTGGAGATGAGTTGCTGCCAAGTGTTGTTAGCCCGCGTTACATGGCTACCTAGGACACCCACCCGGCGGAAAGGGTTCTGATTGGTCCTCATCGAGGCGCCACAGCCATCGCCTTCAATAACGGTTGATCTAGCCGGCGTTGGCTGGGGTAACATGAATAAAAGACCCTCACTGACTCGATGTAAGGTACTGTGTAGACAATGAGCCGGGGTCATTGCCGAGGCTGCCCCCAAGGTATGGCCGGAAAGGAGGTCCGCGCCAACTTGTTCGTCGAGTTGTTTGCATAAGATGACGGCGTCTTATCTACCCAGACGTCGACACTGGATCATCAGCCATCAGCCATCAGCCCCCTGCAGATCGTCTTTCGCACTGCCGATACAGCTTCCAACTTTATCTTTACCCTGTTACTGCCGTCTTGTTTAGTTACGCTCCTATTGTC
The DNA here is from genome assembly GCA_006518225.1 of Fusarium neocosmosporiellum. Taxonomy (NCBI): domain Eukaryota; kingdom Fungi; phylum Ascomycota; class Sordariomycetes; order Hypocreales; family Nectriaceae; genus Fusarium; species Fusarium neocosmosporiellum. Next base: position 9,807 of record SSHR01002381.1, read on the forward strand.
ATCGCAATCATGGCAAGCTCAAGCAACGCATCGCATGAAGCGCCGGCAAGCAAAGCATTGACCAACGGTGTCAACGGCATCAACGGCACAGAATCACCACTCGACCGCATCACAAGGTTGTTGGCCAACGACAACAAAGTCAAGGTGGCAGGCATCGACTGCGATGGCCTCCTCCGCGGCAAGATCATGCACAAGAGCAAGTTTCTGTCGAGCCTCAAGTCTGGGTTTGGCATGAGCTCGGCAATCTTTGGCTGGGACATGCATGACGTCTTGTACACCGAAGAGACGAGCTTGACGAGCGCCGAGAGCGGCTACCAAGACTTGACGGCCATGATTGACCTGGACTCGTTTCGAAGACTGCCCTTTGAGGACAACATAGCCTTCTTTCTTGTTCACTTTTATATCCAGGACAAGCCTGTCTTGGCAGATGGCCGTGGCCTGATCAAATCGTTGACGAATGATTTGGCCGCCAAAGGCTATGAGGCACTGGCCGGAGGTAAGTCAACACTCCCAAGGCCCATATATACAACGTGCACGAATGCCAACGACTCGTCTCACCAGTGGAGCTCGAGTTCATGAACTTTCAGACGCCTTCTGAAGATGGCTACGGCAATCCCAATGGCCGACCGAACCTTGCAGCATTCCTCACAACAAACGCGCCCAAGGCTCTGCGTCCTGTAACAGCAGGGGCTTTTGGCTACAGCGCGACGAGGCCCATCATGGCCAAAGAGTACTTCCACGATATCTTCGACAAGAGCTTGGAGATCGAATGCCCTGTTGAGGGCTGGCATACCGAGAGCGGGCCATGCGTTTACGAAGCGGTACGGACGAATACGTGAGCTTCAAGTGTACGAGGGGCCGTATTACTGACGTGCATCGGAACTATAGGCCCTCGCTGTTTCGCCCGTCTCACGCATGGCCGACAATGTGGCACTCTTCAAGTCGGTCTTGCCTGATGATCTTTCTCAACGTGTTCAACTGACAAACCTTGGACAGGCTCGTCTGCAAATCGATCGGCGTCGAACATAATATTACTCCGTGCTTCATGGCCAAGCCTATCCAAGGTCTCCCCGGTAACTCTGGTCATATTCACGTGTCCCTCACAAGCCAGGGTCAGAACGCGTTTGTTCGAGAGACACCTGATGCCGATGCGCCATGGCCCGACATGGCGTATCTCTCTGATACTGGCCGTCATTTTCTGGCAGGGATCATCGAAGCAATGCCTGACATGATGCCTTTACTTGCCCCCAACGTCAACTCGTTTAAGCGTCTAATCGAGAACTACTGGGCACCCGTCTCTGTTAGCTGGGGCTTTGAGGATCGTCTCGCATCTATCCGTCTAGTGGCACCCCCAAGCTGCAAACCATCAGCGACGCGCTTCGAGATCCGTGTGCCAGGCGCCGACATTCACCCACATTACGCTCTCAATGCCATCTTCCGCGCTGGACTACGCGGCATCGAGAAGAAGAGCCAAGTCACCATCCCACCCGAGTCGGCACGTCCCAAGGACAGTCCCGCCCAGCGGTTACCCAATAGCCTCGAGGCAGCCGTCACGCGCTTCAGTGCCAAGGGTTCCGTAGCTCGCCAGATCTTTGGCGATGAGTTTGTCGACTTCTTTACGGTCTCACGAAGACATGAGTTGAGACAGTGGAGGGAAGCCGTGACTGATTGGTAAGTGATGGTTCTGATCGCATTTGCTACTATATACTGATTGAGATTGCCTTTAGGGAGTTTTCGCGCTACATCGAGACCATCTAGAAGAGGCGTTGGAATGATAGGACCGCATACTAGATAGAAGGGGGAGGTTTCGAGTTGATAAGTGTATCAACCACATGGCAAATAAAAATATCAACGTATTAGCCGTCCTGACTATTACTGAATCATAAGATAAAATTAGTACACTATTATTTCCCCGCGATGCGATCTTGGTCTAGATAAGCAAGTCGAGCAACCCCCATCTCTCAAAACTTGTCAAGTACGGATGGCATGTTAAATTGTGAGCTTGGTGGTGTCTGCCAAAAAAGTCAGGGACGTTGAAAAAGTCAAATAATTACAAGTTTCTGATCACATCCCTAAATTCTGGGTGCTGCCACTATTCGCAAGTTAGATTCCTGGTATTGCATGCTTTATCAAGGCGCATTTCTGGGACACATTAAGCGATACCATGGACACAAAAGATTCAATCAATCCATCAATGTGAATTTGCAACTACTTTTACAATGTTGAAACCTCCAGAGAACGCGAATTGATCAATTAACATTGACGATGGGATGGTATTCAACACGAGCCCTAGCATACCACCAAGCCATGAGAACAGCAAAGGTAATGGCGTAAACGACGCAGACGTAATTCATATTATCGCCCTGGACCGGATACTGAGGTGGGAAAGCATACATCTGCAGATATTGTTAGTGTCCGAAATCCAGATGGGGGGCCATATCATCATCTTACCACCGTGCAGAAGACCAACCATAGGAGTAGGATAAAGTTACACACCATACCGAACTTTCCCATCCAGAAAGGGCCGCGATTTAACTTGGAGCGCCCTTTGCGGAGGAGACAGACCACTGGAATGCTGTAAGATGCGTATAACAGAACAACACATGCCGTGACCATGCTGTTGAAGGCAGTATAGGAAGCAAGGTACAAGCAGCCGAGGATGCTGACGATAGTGCAGCTTGTTACGTGCGCCCAAACTGGCGTACGGAGACGCGGCTGTACCTGACTTAGATACTTGGAGCAAGGGAGGCCGTTGTCCCGAGCAAAAGACCAGCAGAGGCGAGCCTGCCAGGTGTGAGAAGCGATGAGGCATCCACAGCCGGTAAGCACGATCAACGAGCATAGCACGATGGCTCCAGCTTTGTTACTCAGTGCCTGGTCGAAAAGTTCAAGGATGGGCACTCCAGTCGCCGTCTTACTGACAGCATCAAAGTCCTTGATGCTAAACATCATGGCAATGCCAAAGAGCCAAGCCGTCACGAAACCTACTCCCACCGTGCCAAGAATGGCAATGGGGATGGTCCTCTCCGGATTGAGAACCTCTTCAGCCATGTGTGTGGCACAGTCGAGGCCGTTGAACGCCCAATTGCAGTTGATCAGGCCGACAATGTAGGCAATGCCGTCGTTTGGCCACCCGGTGTTGTTGACGAACTGGGAAAAGACAAACTTGGCCGATTGATGTGTGTCGGCTTTGCAGGGGATGGTGAGAATGATAACGAGGAACGATATGATGGAAGTCCATAGCGTGAAAAAGGTAACACCTGGTAGTGCTGTGCTGGAGATGTTGAACAAGGCACAGACAATGTTCACAACCTGATAAGCCACGAAGTTCATCCACGGTTTGATGACTCTGTCATGTATTAGAGCTGGGTCTATCGATGGTCGATGGGGCCTTTTCAAGGCATTCTCATCAACTTTGGGGCGTACTTACAAGCTCGGATGCGCCATCTGGATGCAACCCATGATCAAGCCTCCAACTCCCAGGGCAATACTAGCGCACGTAAACAGAGAGCCAGCCCAGGCGATCCATCCGGTCAAGTAAGACAGGAATCGACTGTAGCGTCTGCCAGCAAGCTGACTTGTCCAAAAGTATTGTCCACCCGCATCCGGCATAGCCGAGGCCAACTCGGACAGCGACACGGCGATGGCGGCGCACACGATGGTTATGAGGATGATGCCGTAAACGAGCTGGACGGGTCCACCAGAGTTGATGCCGGTGACGAGAGCTGTGGAGATGCCGAACCACGAGTTGGCGAGGGAGAAGCTGATGCCGAGGACGGAGAAGACGGAGAAGTTCTTGCGCAGCTCTTGCGTGTGCCCAACTGGAGTGCATCCCATTCACGTCAGCGCAGGTTTTCTTCAGTGTGGTTTTTGCTCTTGTCAAGGGACAATTCCTACCTGTCACCGACTTGCTACGGCCGAGGCCTGCATCTTCCTCGAGAGGATAGTCCTTTTTCGACGAGTCGCTTATACCACCTGATGCCATGATAAATGATGTGTTGAGTAAAGGAGTTTCTTGGAGGCGACTAGCGGAGGGGTAGGCAAGTAAGGTGGCAGAGGTAATTTAAGCAGACGGACATCGCAGCTCGGTATCTAGATATATAGGCAAGAGGACACGCTTTTTACAGGTGTATTGAACCAAGTCATGCCCGCCACCCTACCGAGATAGCACTTCCCGGGGTCACCGCGTCCCATTCCGTGGTACATCAAGATTATCTACGACATTTGATTGTGGTATCGTGTCGACCAAGCGAACACAGAGGTAAGCCACTGCCCATGGGGAAGCGGAGCTAGGCCTGGGCTCGCACCAATCTGGGGATCGCGCAATCGTGTTTTATTGGCCATGTATCACGACCTCGACGCATTGAGACAATCGGTAGCCTCGATAGAAAGGGACGAATCAAGGGGGAGGGAAATGGTGTTGTGGCCAGCCAATGTGCTACAGTTCCGCGGTGGATCCACCATTGTCAACCGGGGCAAAGGGGGGACTAACTAGACAGGGAGGGTCATGAAAACATGATAACTAGTCATGACTGAGCGAGTGAATGCTGGCTATCTTGGGTTCGGCAGCTTAGATACCGTGCACCAACTGACAGATGCGCCCTGAAGTGTTTGACCACCCCGTAGCCTACCGAGACCATCACGTCTCGGATCATTAGAGGCAAGAGTGAATATTCCTTGCCAAGCCCGACCAGGAGTAGTGGGAGCGAATATCTCTGCTAATTCATATACGCGTATAACTCAAGTGGATCAGGGTAACAGGCAAGGAACAGAGATGGCGGAAGGGTAGGTGTTATTAGGCTCGCCACTCTTTGCGCTCGCTTTCTGGGCCGACCTAGGGATACCTACCTATCTAGATAACTTCGCAACGGACGAAAAGCAACCCTGAGACATTCTCATAAAGGACGCTGAGTTGTAATGGGCCGGCGTCTTGGTAGGGGCGTCTTCATTGGCATATTTGATTGAGAATGCGGGAGAGTCGGCTGCCGTCACGTTGTGGACTTCTGTTGCCAGGCAGGCCACTCATCCTCCGGAAGCTTGACCTCCAAAGCGGAGAAGACGCCGCAAGATGATATCTCGGGATTGTTTGATGCTATAGGCCTTTTGTCCGCTGACTGCAATCTGTGTGTGTTTTGGAGTGTCAATTGAATCGACACCAGTGTCTCATGCCATCATGAGCCCGAGTAACGTTACCAGCAAATATAGAGTACACGCCGGTATGAGACCCTACTTCCCTGACTCATGCACAATCTTTGGTTCTCTTGCTTGCCCGTTGGGAACATAGGCGGCTTTCCCTCCAAAGATCTTCAAGTATCAGCAGCTGTCATGGTCGTACCAGGCGGCCACCGAGCTCTGTAGTGCGTAGCTAGACCGCAACGAGGCTCTCGTGGACGCCGGTGCCTTTTTGGGTTTGATGGAAACACGGGGAAGGAGTCATATCGAGGCTGAGCCCCTCGTCATGGTGCATCTTAGACCCCTCCCTATGTACGAATTGCCAGCGTTTCTTGGCTCAGCCAATGGCCTTTGAGGATTTAAACTCTTAACATGTACCTACGCTATAACTCTATCGTCGAATGTACTGGCGAATCCCTCAGCACGGATTGTAGCTGTTGAGGGCCATTAATCACAATAACAAAGAATAGAGTTGTCAACATGATGAATTGGCCATAAAAGACCAGAGAGGCATGCCTGATCTCTCCAATTCTTCTTCATCACACATCAACACTTGCCATTGTCTCAGCTTCTTCACTCGATTGATTCTCAAAGATATCACAACACTCTGCCAACGCAATCACTACAGCCTTTTCCTACACCGTAGACACTACACAATGGATTCATCCAACATTCACAGGTAAGCCAATCCAATCTCCAGTCATCACTTCATTCCTGCTAACGTTCTTCAGAATTGTGGCCTCGCCAATGGCCCAGTTCCGCATCGGACCCAACAAGGCCGAGTTCAGCCTCAACAGCGAACTCGTTGCGGTCCAGTCTCCATCTCTGAACAACATCATCAGACAGCACGAGGGCCGATTCGACGACCGACCCATCCTCTGGAAGCATGTCGACGTGGGTACCTTTATTCGGTTCTCCGAGTTCGCATTCACTGGAGACTACAATGATGTCAAGCCTCGCCTGCGACAGGTCCCAGCCATGGTCTCCCAGCCGCGTCTTCTGCGCAAGAAGCTTAAGCTTCGCTTGACAAACGGCGCAAGAATTCCAATGTGCGGGTACAGCGACTTCATCTGGAATAATTTTGCCAAACGCTACCCCGGACACGAGTTCAGCTCGGATGACGCTGTCGATAGTCGCACTCATAGCTGCGCAGACGTCTTCCTCTGCCACGCTCGCATGTTCGTCTTTGCCGACCGCTACAAGATCACTACCCTGCGAGACCTCGCCATCCGCAAGCTCTGGATCGCCATGGTCAACATGACCTTCACAACCAATGCGATCCCCGACATAACCCAGCTCGCAAAGTACGTCTACGAGAACACCACCCGCGAGAACCCCGCTGGCAAGGAGATCCGAAATTTGGTCCGCCGCTACATTATCAGAAGTCTGAAGAGAATGTGCAACAACGCCGAGTTTCGGGATTTCGCCCATAATTCGGAGTTGCTCGACGCGATTAACTGAGTTATGGCATGTCTTTCTTCGGATATTTTGTCTGTATTCATCTTCTTTTACTCTTTGACACTTGAGGAGTGAACAGCTTTCAACAGCGGCACGGCCCCAAGGCCTGCGTATGACTTGAGCATCACCGCAGAGACAACGTATCAATAACAGCCTGACACTTCACACGACAAAAGCTCGATGCCCAGTATCCTGCGTATCATTGAATAGAATAGTTTTAATACATCCTTTTTTACTCCTACCATTATCATAACACGCTTGGGTCGTCTTCCTCTGCCATTGAATCATCTCCAACTTTCGAGCACGACATTCTTCAATTCGCCTCCCCGGCCACCTTTACTGACTTCATGTCTACCTAACTGCTCACGCATTGGTTTCTACAGCAACAGCAACGGTTGGGAGAGATGCATGAGCTTTTTCGGCTTTTTACAGCATTGAGTTTTCAACGCCGGCATTGTTCGAATTCAATCGCGTTCTTTGCTCTTCTGCCTGGCACTCTTGAATGGGATGACAGGGAAGCGTTATTACCAGAAGCCCACTTGGGCGTAAGTCTGCAATTATGATGTCGATTATTCTTACACTTCATTACGGTAGGGCGTCATCTAAGATTACAATAGGTATGATTATTATCACATATGAATCAGTCACCCTCCTGAATCTCTGGGCGTCTTGACCAAGCGTTATAAGCCCAAGATCGGCAATGCACATGCTATGAAACCACCCTCCATCTTCAGACACATACAATGATGAGCTATGATGGCCCTGGAAGGGAAGAGAACTCGATGATGGATAGTATCAACGGCGGCGTAGTGACTTGCCGAGGGTTCCAAGTTAGATGAGTGGTCTCACCAGAGGAGTGTGTCGACGCCGTATCTAGACACTCTGAGGATGAAGCACAAGGCACGCGAGATCTGAACAGAGGTAGTTGTGATAATGGCGTCTTCATGGGAAACAGTGTACTTTTATAGGGAGAGGTAGTTTCGGGCCTTGCACCATGGCTCTACGAATTCGTTCGTGTTGTCCCCATTGTCAAATGCTAGAAGGCCTTGGCCTAGTTGCATACAAGTTGGCTGCAACGCTTTCACACTGCGTTGATCTGCAGCAACTATCAGGGGTAGACCGTGATGGACGAGCAATTGGCCATACAGAACCTCTTAATGCTGCTGATGAGTTTCCACCGGCAAAGGAATGTCGTGCTCCACCCTCCATCAGTGTGAACGAGGCGGCCGAGCCAAGGACGGATAGCTCGATTAATAGGCCGCTCTTTTTCCCATCGACTGGTTCCTACTTCTGATCCTCGTTCTCAAACTCATCTTCCCAGAGAGTGACCAAGCTTCTCATATTAACTCTTCTTCGATATTTCTCATATCTTCGAGTACTTCAGCTGCAGAGCTGTATTGTTGCCTCCAACACCTTTGAGTAATATGAACACAGACGTGTGAATCCTCCGGGAAGATACCTGCCGAAAATCGAGACCTAACTTTCTCGTCCCACCCTGGTTCCCCGTAAGCAATGTCAGGGAAGACCTCGTGTCCGGTCATGATAAAGTAGATGGTTGATCCGAGTGCAAAGAGGTCTGTGCTGAAACTGGCCTCACACTCATCGTCTCTGGGACAGAAATATCGACATGGCTCGCCACTCCACCCATCGAAGATAACCTCACCGTCTTCTGACAGATAGCGCCCTTGAAAATTAGCCAGCTTGAGGTGAAGTTCCTCATCGACCAAGACGTTTGTGGGCTGGATATCGCAGTGGATTACCCTCTTTGTGTGGATATGGTGGACTGCCTCTGTTATTTGTCGGCACCATACTATCCTCTGCTGAAGGGAAGGGCTGGGATGATCTGGATCGGTGAGGTACTTAAGGATTGTCCCGTTTGTTGCACGTTCAAGGTATAGGCCGGCTTCCGTGAATCCTTTGTCGGCGATGATCCCGGGGTGTTGGCCAACGATCGTGAGAATCTTGTGCTCGAGTTCAAGACGAGTCATATCACCTCCTGGCTCCATAGGATACTTGAGGATGGTCGAATTATTAACCTCTCCAATGAAGGCACTAGTTCCAGAAGCAAGGACTTTCTGTACCCCGGGTGGGCAGTAGTGGTGGTATTCGACTACTTCATGGTCTGCTTCGACGACAGATTGTGCTTTCGGACCTTGGTTGGGCGCGACGTAGCCTGAGAATGGCATTGATTAGAATGCGAGCAACAAAGGCTAGAAGAGGTTCTACGGGCAATGATTCCTTCGGGAAAACGCTGGTGGTCGAGGTGATAGGTATCCTTGAGCGACTGTGACGCGCGGAAGAAAGTTGGAAAGGGTCAAATGGGTGTTTCAACTAGTCAGACATCTGACTCAGCAACCGTGGGTTAGCCTTAGCACGAGCCATGACAGACGCTACCCTACTACGTTAGGTTACGGTGGCACCTTAGTGGGGAATCTGCAAACACCGCAAATGACCAAAATCCACAACTCCACAACACCACATCGCTGTAAGAGCAGTTCACATCGTACGCAAATGATCACAAGAAGGGTATCTATTAAATTATCTACTTAGCTGGTCTTTGCTTCACTAAGTCGCCTGCATATAAGCGACTTAGTTACTGACCTAGAACACCACGTGAAGGTGCCAGCCATCATCCTGGTGCCTCTACGCAAGGTTATTGACCAAGGCTTCATCGGCTCAATCTATCTACTTTGCATACGAGAAAAGAAAAGCAGTACGTACTAAGGAGCTAATCAAGCCGAAGAGGGTCTTCAGCGGTGCCATCGCTAGCGAGTCCATCATCAACGACGGGGACCAGGTCCATCTCATTATCGTCGTCGTCGTCGTCGGGTTTGGGCTTAAGATCCTAGTCACCACCCCCATTGTCATCAGGGAGGATAGCCTCCTCATTATCATACGGAGCAGGCTCTCCTGGATCTACGGTGCATAAATAGCATAGAGGGCAATCTAATCAATAAGATTACCCTCGATAAAGAAGGCTATAGATGCTAGCTCATTAAAGAAAGCCTAGGTATATTAGTATAGTTATCGTACGCAATAGACTAATTTACAATCCATCGATCAGAAGCTCCTCCTCGAAGGCTCCGCCACTAGCTCTTAATTCTAACATTTCTTATGCTTAGCCCGTATATATAACAAGATATAATGCGATCCCCTTAGCGATATCGATGAGTAATGCTATTTATATCCTCGTATGTAATTTCTGCTGGGCCATATTGGGTAAGAATAGCTTATGTTGCTACCTAAAGAGGAGTCTCGCTGCTATAGTCTAACCTTATAAAGAAAGGTCACATTCGGAGGTATTAAATCATACGAAGAAACTACTTAAGGGTGCTAATTGCCGTAGTCGATAACCTTCTAATAAAAAACTAGATAATATATCTTGAGTATACATTAATATAGGTATAGATTTGAAAGCTAAATCGTTTAAGCTTTTCATATCCATTAAGGCACTATAAGAAATTCGGCCTAGGGACTATAAAATCCGTATGATGCTTGAAGTTACCTTCTCGCCGCTTTCGTACCTCTTCTAGAAAGATATCCCGATAGAGGTTATAGAGCCTATTCTGAGCGATTAAGATACCAGCTTTTTGTCATATATAATTCCATAGATAACCTCGCCTAAAGCCATGGATTGCTTGTGTCCGCTAAAGGTCTTCCTCAAGGAAAGAAATAGCCTCTTAAAGTGCCTAAGTATACTCTTCTTTCATATAAAAATGCCGCTTTATCCCATTCTTAAGCCGGATATTTTGGACCTAGAAATGGGATAATTGGATCCCTTGATGATATGAGAGGTCGCGGATAATTGACTAGTTGCTATAGCCATATTGGTAGAAGTAAAATCGTATGAGCTAAATAGTATCCTCTATGATTAGAGTATGGCAATAAAGGCTCCAAGCTGAGAGTTAAGAATCTAATATACGTAGACTAATTAGGGATTAGCCTTATACGCCACGGGCTATATTAACTTATTATAAGATCTAATTATGAGTTTTACCTTCTTTAAAGGCATTAAAGATTATATCTATATGTTCTTCGAGGTTAATCTAGCGAGAAAAACCCTAGGCTTATAGTTATATCTATAAGGTTCGTAGGCTAATAGTTGGTTGCTGTCGTACGCATTGTTGGGCATTAAAACGACGATGAATATCGATATGTGAGAGGTTTAACTCCCAGAGGGCTTAAATCTCTTCTTTATAAGGTTTAAGGGGTATTTTTGGTGGCATTATTGCGTAGGTATTTTTGGTGGTTGAGGGGTTATGGGGATTTTGGTGTTTTCTGATTTTTGGATTTTGGTCATTTG
>SSHR01002382.1:0-11175 GCA_006518225.1 Fusarium neocosmosporiellum
ATGTATTGAGTCGATACGGTACCTAAGGCAATCTGAAGCGGGAGGATTGATGGCAACGCTAACTCGGCCCGAGCCGCAGGCACGGGAGTGGCGCACGGGAGTGACCTTGCTTACATCGAGTACCTACATTACTCAACAACAGACGTCAATCAGGAAGATGGACGTGATAAAATTCATCATTAATCCCAAATATGGGTCATAAGTAGTATATGTGGCAGATGCCCTATCTTGAAAAGAAGTGTCATGATCATCAATAATCAGTTATGCGTATACCTCCTGAGCAAGGCCGTTATCTAAACACCAACACACACATGATACTGAGCCCACAGTGCTGTGCATTTGGCACCGACCGCCGGATTCCACTTGGCTAACTGTTCCATCGTGATCTTGTAATAGTTTTGAATCGATGCGCACGTGGTCGTACTCGAGACAAGATGGAATTTCTTGCAGTTGCTGACCATGCCGGGTTGGATCGGCGAGGGCGTGGAGATTCCATTCGAGGGCGCCTTTGTGGTTGTAGGTGCCTTGGTCGTGGTCTTGGTGGGGGGCTTCCAGCCGATGGTGGCGACACAGACGTAGTAGTTGACCAACAAGGATGTGCAATCCTTGCCGACAGCGGGGTTCCACGAGAGAAAGGTTGCGAGGGGGAGGTTATAGTATGACTCGATAGATGTGCAGGTGGTCGTTGACATGATCTTGTGGAACTTCTCACAGTTCTTTACCATGCCATTTTGAATCGGTGAGGGGGTCTGAATACCGTTGCTTGATGCCTGGGTCGTAGTGGGTTTGGCCGTCGTCGTGGACGGCTTCCATCCTTCGACGCTCACGCAGACATAATAGTTGACCAGCAATGCTGTGCAGTCCTTGCCAACGGCAGGGTTCCACGAGAGAAAGGTCGCAAGCGGCAGCTTATAATACGACTCGATCGAAGAGCAAGTGGTTGTTGACATGATCTTATGGAACTTATTACAGTTCTTGACCATCCCGTCTTGGATCGGCGAGGGAGTCTCAATGCCATTGGTCGGCGCCTTGGTCGTGGTGGGTTTGGCGGTCGTTGCGGAGGGCTGATATCCTTCGACGCTCACGCAGACATAGTAGTTGACCCATAGAGAACTACAATCCTTGCCAACAGAAGGGTTCCATGATAGAAAGGTTACGAGCGGCAACTTGTAGTAAGACTCGATCGAAGAGCAAGTGGTGGTAGACATGATTTTATGAAACTTATTGCAGTTCTTAACCATGCCCTCTTGGATCGGTGAGGGAGTCTCGATGCCGCCCGTCGCCGTAGGCTTTAGTGTTGTCGGAGCAGGCTTAGTGGTGGGTATCCCGGGAATACCCACACAGTAGTAGGTACTCGCCCAGATGCCGCTACAGTCCTTGCCCACGGCCGGGTTCCACTTATAAAAGTCGTCAAAGCCGAAGGTGCCGTACTTGGCTACGATCTTGGCGCAGGTGTCGCCCTTGGCAGCGAAGTAGAATGTGGTGCAGCTCTCGATGAGACCTTCCTGCGTAGGGCTGGGCTTCTCTGGTCCTGTGGCCTTGGTCGTAGTCACAGCCGTCTGCGTGGGAGGGCTGGTCGGCGTTCCGGGGACGCCTACACAGTAGTACGTGTCAGCCCAGAGGCCACTGCAGTCCTCATCGACGGCGGGGTTCCACTTGAAGAAGTCATCAAAGTCAAACGTCTTATACTGCACAATGATCTTGGGGCACGTGTCTCCCTTCTTGGCCTTGTAGAAGGACGTGCATGTGTCTATGAGACCGTCTTGAGTGGGACTGGGCTTGGTAGAACCCGTGGGCTCCGGCTTCGTGTCAGTGGTAGCTGGGTTGCCCGTCGTACGGGGAAGACCGTTGTTGACTTCGACGCAGTAAGAGTTGCCGACCACGATGCCGCTGCAGTCAGACCTGACGCTTGGGTTCTGTGGTGGGTTAGAGAGGCATGGATGAGCTCGAGAACTGTGCAGGACTTACCCAGTCTACAAAGTCTTTGTGATCCAGCCACCAGTTCTCCTCGAAATACTGACAGTCGTACGTCTCATCAAAGGCTGTGTCCCACCAAGTGCAGTCGGAGGCGATATCCGAGGCAACAGGGCCATCTTGCCGGTGGATTCTTGTGCCTCTCAGCGCGGTGGCACAGACTGCAAAGAGCCACTGGGTCAAGAGGGTGGACGCAAACATCACGGACAAAGACGAGGACTGGTGGACAACTCTGAGGGGGAGAGTGTGAACCAGGAGGACTGAAGAAGAGCAAACGAGCAAAAGAGAGGGTGCTCCAGACAATTAAACCTCCAGCCCACCTGGGCACATGTCAGGCTCGCCAGCCATCTCCCTCCATCCCACGTGAGGCATCAGTAGATCAATACTCACCGGGACAAGGCGGGGCCGGTAGGCGGACTGTGGATTCAACTTCCTTTCCTGCGTCTCCAATTCCCGACCCTCAACTGAAGCTGCAAGGAAGATTACCTGGATAAGCACCGACCCTTTACCGCCTCGCAACGGCGACACAATCTGGATGCGGCTGGTCTGCGATGCACTTGCTGCTTATGGGGTTGCTTCCGTGATTAAGTTGGGATTTGCCTCATGATCCGCGGCGCCTCAACTCCGGACCCCTTGCATCTGCATCCCGCTCGACACACTCGGATCCAAGCCAGCTAAGGGCGAGCGGGTTATAGTTCATCAATTCTGGTCAAATCTTGACACATCGGCGCTGGATGTGGACTTGCCTCGTGCGATTGAATGGCCCCGATCAACCGAGAACGCGGGCAATTTTATTCAACTAAGCCGCATTGTCTGCACGTTGTATTAGAGTTGTTGGCTTGGCGCAAAGATCCTTGCAAACCGCCCGCCATTCCGAGAACCCCGAGCACCAAAGCCACCAATCAGGGCCGCTCCGGTAACATCATGCGAACCACCCGTTCTCCATGCGGTGAGCCCCAAGGTCCCCCGGACCTGTTGGTTGAGGGTTTATTATCACTGACTTGTCGAATTGCGCGAATTGGACCGAACCCGAGAGCCGTACGGCAACTCCGGATAGAGAAACTAAGCCTTGTCTGAGTTGCCAAGACGGGCACTTTTGTGGTGGCAAATTTTGTGATCTATTGGCCTGGCCACGCTAAACGGCTGTTTTGTGATGTGCCGAAATGGGTCGTGGGTATTCTCCGGATCATTCGAGTATTCAATGTAGCATACATAGTCCTTCTATTTTACATCTTTACTCAGTTGGGGTGACAAGGGCTTGGAGAAATAGCCCGGAACAAGGATCGCAGATTGTACATACATACAAGACGGAGGAAACATGACATTGAATCAGTCTAGTTTGTCGGGAATCTCAGGTAGCCACCGGCTTGATAGATAGTAGGAGTATTGTAGTAATTCCCCAGCATCCCAAGAGGTACACACCGCCCACATCACACATTCCAGAGCCGACCGTTGTCGCTTCGGGTAGCCAATCTTAGAGCAGTAACACTCAGAGTGTAGAACTTGTACCTACATGCTTCTACACCAATGTAGTTGTCGAAGCGGGTGGCAGTTTCTCGCCAATCTCTGTAGAGTTCCAAGTATATGTCGGACCAACACACAAGGCCGTGGCAGGAACCAGACTTCCGGTGCAGCGCTCATAGGCGTCGAGCGATGGGTTCACCTGCCGCAGCAGACCTGCAGTGATGACATGGTCCATGCAAATAGAGGTGCATGAGTCATCATCTTCCACCACATGCCACTTGCCGCAGTTGAGGGTCGTGCCGTCGGCAACTTTGACACCCTCGGGGGGTGCTACGGGGCTGCGGGTGTAGCCATCACCCCGACCCGCACCGGGCGTCGGCAACGACGCCGGCACGGTTCCTGTGAAGACACCGCCTTGAGGGGAGACGCAAATGGGCTTTCCGTAGAAGTCGGTGGCAGGCTGGAGGTTGGAGCAGTCGTAATTGAGCCATGTGTTGTACATGCGCAGGCTGTCAAACTCAAGCTCCAGCATGCTTTCGATTGAGACGCATGTATCTGACGGCTGCACTATGTGCGTCTCACACTCCAGGGGGAGGCAGAGGTTCAGACCAGCGGGAATGTTCTTGCAGTCTCCAATGAGCTCCTGGTTGCCGATATACAGTGTAGCCCCCGAGACACGAGAGGCGCGAGCAATGCTATCGCAAGTGTCCCCATCTTTGGTTTGGTAACGCTTGCTGGTGATGCAGTACGGCGCCTCGACTGGCCGGGTTGGCGTAAGGGGAGGAGGAATGTCCGTTGGACCAGTGCGACCGCCGCAAGTCTTGTAGACATACTCGAGCTGCTCCTTGTAGAACTGGTTGTAGACAGAGTATTGTGACGACTGCATCATGGCGAGGCGGCGCACATGGCAAGTGTGGCAGAGCTCCTCCCGAGGCATCTCTTTGATACTCGAGACCTCGGAGAACTCATCAATGATGCCCAAGGAGAAATGTTAGTCCCAGTCTACTTGGCCACACTACACGTCTTTTACTCACTATTGCAATATTTCTTCGTCTTGGGGTCCTTAACGCACGTCTCATTCCACCCAGCCCACATGTAGCCGCCAAACTTCATGGGGACCGCGCCATCCTCACTGAAGCTGCCTTCCCTGCAGCTGCTGGCAACAGAGTCAAACCAGCTTTTAAGAGAACTGGAGCAGGTCGCCGTGCAGACGAGATCAGTCAGAGCATCGCTCCTCAAGGAGCCGCGATAGCCCAGCTTCATAAACGACCGGACCTCGGTGTGACAGGCGATGTCGGCGCTGAGGGCCTTGACGCACTCGTCCCTAAGGTTGCCTCCACCAAGATCGTCAGCGTCGTAGATGCTGAATGCATTTGAGGTTTTGCACGCCACTAGGGCGAGCACCGAGAAACGTATCAAGAAAGCCATGACGGTGTCGCGAAGGAGCGAGGTTGATTGCTGAGGAGTGTGAGATGAGCAAAGGAGAGAATCAAGAGCACGGCATACACGGGCCAAAATCCGGGGGTCCCTAATAGACATGTGGTTATATCGCCTTCTGGCGCCATTCGAAGCCTGCGCTATACGCGGTTGCGCCGTAATACCACGCTACATGCCTCGTTGGTTGCAAGATTAGAAAAGACGAGTGTGGATCGACAAACACCGTTGAGCAACCTCGGCACGGCGAACACGAAAGCCGATGCAACATGTCATAATTTTGGCTACTAGCGAGAGTACTGAACAGGAGAAACCACCCCTGCTTGCCAGGGGCACGATATCGCTCAACCGACTGAAACCTACTTGAGCGGGTCTGGACAGGGCCTCGCCCCATACCCAGCCATCACAGGTGAGACGGGGTCTGCGTGACGGAAGAAATTACCGAGTCCCGAAGTGCAGCTGTGAAAGACTTTGAAATCGTCGGCCGAGGAGCACACCGCAGCGTGGGGGCATGATCAAGGTGACATTGCATGTTGTTGGGTTTAAGGTGAGGGAGTTAGGGGGTACTTGTGATATAATAGATGGATATCTTCATCTTCGACTGCACTTGATTCCTTTCTCCCTATCCATTCTTATCCATTCTGTCTCAAATTCTTTGCTCTCTTGAGGCATTTTGTTCACTTTCTTGGTTATCCAATTCCAATTTATCTTGACATATCCTCTCTTGCTGGCTCTGCCCCATCACTCAATCTCTATGTGAGCGTCTTCATGTTGTTACATGTCTACCTCCTCTGGGCGCTGCTGGCCCAGTATGCCGCTGCCCAATCGACGTGCAGCAAGACCAGCCGCTGCAAGGAAGGCTGCTGTAATAAGTTTGGAAACTGCGGTTTTGGACCTGACTGTAGGTGGGCTACCTTGTCATTTTGAGTGCACTGACTCACTGTTGGACAGTCTGTGGTACTAATTGCATATCTGACTGTGGGCGGAAGTCAGAATGTAACCCGGGCTACGGAGTAAAGTGGGCAGAGAATGATAAGTGTCCTCTCAAGGTGTGCTGCTCGAAACACGGCTATTGTGGTGTGAGTTTCGTCCACTTACCCTCTTGAGTCGATAAGAAAGATACTGACGTTTATCCAAACCGGGTCATAGACAACACAGGAGTTCTGCGGCAACAAAAAGGTGCACCGCAAGTCATGCCCCAAGACCAACGGCACTCCTCGAGTCGTGGGCTACTACGAGGGATGGGCTAAGAATCGCCCCTGCAACGTCTTTTGGCCTGAGCAGATCCCCACCGGCCTCTATACGCACATCAACTTTGCCTTTGCCACCATCGACCCCAAGACGTTCAAGGTCGGCCCGTCGGGACAGTCTGACATTGCCCTGATCAAGCGTCTCATGCTGCTCAAGAAGAAAGACCCTGATCTCAAGATCTTTGTTGCCATCGGCGGGTGGGCCTTTAATGACCCCGGCCCGACAGCCACCACCTTCTCTGACCTCGCTGCCTCGGTCCCTCGCCAAAAGATCTTTATGCAGTCACTCATTTCCTTCATGTCAACGTATGGTTTTGATGGCGTGGATCTAGACTGGGAGTACCCAGTGGACAAGGATCGATTTGGCCGAGAGGTTGACTTTGACAACTTCCCGAAGTTCATGTCGAGGCTCAAGGCGACCCTGGACTCTGCTAACAAAGGGCTGACGATCACTATTCCCGCGTCGTACTGGTATCTCCAGCACTTTGATATTGTCAAGTTGGTGAGTTGGGAATGCCTCCTGAGCGAGCGTTTGCGTGTCTAACTCTTCATAGGCTAAATCCGTCGACTTTTTCAATATCATGTACGTTGGAAACAAAGCCAAGATGATAACAATTTAACACTAACACAGATAGGTCCTATGACTTGCACGGGCTGTGGGATCAGGACAAGAAGTGGACAGGCAGCTACCTCAATGCCCACACCAACCTCACCGAGATTGATCTTGCACTCGACCTCCTCTGGCGCAACGACATCGACCCCGGCCAGGTTGTCCTGGGACTGGGCTTCTACGGCCGTGCCTTCACCGCCGCCAGCAAGTCGTGTATGGAGCCTGGGTGCATGTTTGCATCTGGAGGCGAGAGGGGCGACTGCAGCCGCGAGATAGGAGTCCTGCTCAACTCTGAGATTGATGCCATCGTGAAGAAGCATAGCATTACGCCCAAGCTATACCGCAGGGAGGCTGTCAAAGTGGCTACCTGGGGCGACCAGTGGGTTGCGTATGACGACGAGGAAACCTTCAAATTGAAGAGTGAGTTTGCGCAGTCGAGGTGCCTGGGAGGGCTGATGGTCTGGGCCATCAGTCACGACACCAAAGAAGTCAAGTACAACTTGGCCTTGGCGACTGTGGCCAGTCGCAAGATCAGAGGGTCAGGGTCAGGCGAGGACGCGTACAAGCAGGTTGACATCCCCAATGATCAGTGCAAGTGGACCGACTGCCAGCAGAGTAAGTACAGACAGGGGAGACCAGACGAGGGCACATGCTGACAATGGATGTGCAACAGGCTGCCCCAAAGGGTGGATCCACATGGATCGTGAGGACTCGAGCGCCCGAAAAGGAGAGAAGATGCTGGACGAGACAGGCTGTGGCGGAGAGGGAACCCACAGCTTCTGCTGCCCACCAAGCTCCAAGCTGCCAACCTGCGGGTGGTACGGCCACGGCAATGGGAACTGCAAGTCTTCTTCTTCTTGTCCGGACGGCAAGATAGAGATCGGCTCTAACAACATGTACTGCAAGAAGAAGAACAAATACCAGGCGGCCTGCTGCACCGCTGACACCAAGAACATGAGGCTCTACAGCACGTGCTCATGGGGCCCCTACCCGGACTGCGACGCCCAGGAGCAGTGTCCCAACCCGTCCACTCAGACCCTGGTTGCCAAGTCGTACTCGGGCTCTGGGGGTGGCCAGTGTGACCGGCTGGTCAACAAACTAGGTGAAGAGTACGGCATCTCGATGCGCAAGTATTGCTGCGACACCAGCAAGGACAAGATCAAGTTCAGCGAGTGTAAGGAGTACAAGGCCATCGGGCCCGAGCCGGCAAACGCGCCCCTGGGCTTCTGTCGCAGCGGGTGCCCCCAGGGTCGCGTGCGCGTGGCCATGGATGCCCAGCCGCTCGCCTGTACAGACGGCGCCCTATCAACCTGCTGCATCCCGAGCTACAGCGACACGCTCGAGGTGGAGAACCCAAAGCTGCAGGAGTTCAGAGATGCCCTCAGCGAGTACATAGAGACGCCAATGTGTACAAACCCGGGGCCTCTGTTGGACAAGCGAGGGTCCTCAGCTGAGGACTTATTCAGCCTCGAAGCCAGCGATGCGTCTGGAAATACGGCACTGGACGTCTTCGAGCTCTTTGCCCGTGAGGTCGACAATGGTAGCAAGAAGGCGGAGGAGATGTTATTCATGATCCTGGCCGCGGGCGTCACGAATGCCATGATGTCGATGATGATGGAAATCTGGAATGCCACCGTGGGCAAACTGTTTCGTAATCTCCGCATGCCCGGACTGCGCGACTACGTACAGGATCAAGAGGCATACGAACAGGAAGGACCCAGAGAGATGTCTCACAACGTCGTTTGCCACCCCGGTATGTGGGATGCACGGATTGAGGCTGAAAAGGACGGCGGCAGCAACACGACTTTGATCGACTGCTCAACAGAGTTCTGTCCCTACGAAGGCGAGTGTGAGGACCCAGATGCTGACCCGCCAGAAGGGCCTGAAGAGGTCACCAAGAGGAGCCTCGACGACGGCCGTCAGTTGTTCCAACGACATAGGCGCCATCATGGAGTTCATGAACACCATCATCAGATCTTTAAGCGCGTTGGAAGAAGAATATATGATCAAAGGGTCAATCACGCTGGAGAAGGCAGCGTCCTTGTTTCATACGTGCGTTCAGCTGTAGGTCAGCCCTTTGATTACTTGCAGATTAACCATCCTAACCCCTTTTTAATTAGTACGACGAAGAGAGGCTTGTGGGTGACGATGACTCGTTACGAGATGATGCTTTGACCTTTGTGGATCGACGTGATTGTACTAACACTCGCCTGAGGCGTGTGCACGTCACCCCGAATCCAATCTTGAACCCGCGCCCATGGGATAGTATGCTTTTACCTAGCAACTTGCCCCGTATTTTCGGTGCCTCAAGACTTGCTAACATGTTCGGTTAGTGGAGCATCTCGTCGATCCGAGCCGCATCACAGCATTCATTCGGGATGCTTCCAACGGAAGGTAAGTGTCCGTCTGTGGTGACGAATACATACATGATAGTACCGGCAGAACTGACGCGGTGATTCAAGGCTCCCCAGCGGCGCCATATCCAGATTTGGCCGAGTAACCATCTCCTTCTTCCGGGTTGCTCGGACGATGCCTTTAGGCCTGGATGTTCCAGCACTGCCTGGCGGCGCAAACCCCCCAAGGCTGTTTGACCGCGTTGGAGAATGCTTGGGCAGCAGAACCAATAGAGATAACTTTGTCATTTTACACGTCGAGATCAACAGGGTCAAAAACTTTGTGAGCTTACAACCATGGTCTACTGGGGTGCTGTCGGAGAACTGACCTGACTCTGCAGTTGATGCAGTTCAAAGCCCCAATCAGAGAAGGTCGATGGGAGTACATGGCGAACAACGTCGGCAGGATCGTCGACCGCAACAAAGTCCTGGAGAGAATTAGAAACGCCATCGCCATGATCCATTACCTAAACCGCCGGGAAGGAGTCGATGTCAACACACGGCTCACCAACATCGTCAACAACATTGAGACGCAGCTGCGGCACGCACAGGACCTATGGAACGACCAACACCCCGACGACCAGACGAGAATCGCTGACTTCTGGAGGGAATGGGCCCTAAATCAGTTCGAACACCTCGTCACACACACTCAGCAGTGGGCGAACGGTTTGATAGCTGCCGTGAGACCTGCATGGAGCCTGTCTAACCACCCCGCCGCCCCAGGTGCCGTACAGGTCCTCAACAGTCTCGAGGCTGAGTTGGCCACCCTCGTCGTAGATACCTCACGCTTCAGGCAACCTCCGCCTCAATAATCTAGAGTTGGGTGGTTTATTTAATCATCTGTGACAACTGTACACATCTACATAGCCATGCCATCCCAGGCAATTGTCCAAAGACTAGCACTCAATCTGCATCGCTCCCTTCCCACACCTGTTCGTCAAGATCCGCCTGATGGACCGTCCAGGCCATGCACTCAATACCTCGGAACCACTCAAGCTCTCCCCACAACTCCAGAAGCTGGCGTGTCTCCATTCTCATCCAGCCCCAGTACGTTGGTTCGTCGTTATCTTCTCGCAGAGGAATCTCCTCCCGCGGCGTTTCTTCAGCGTCGACCGCCTTGACGATGAAGGTACCCTCTCCAACTTGATTGAGCACGTCTTCATCGGCAAGCAAGAAGACGAAGCCTTCTTTCGAAGGCATGGGCTTTCCACCCTTGCCTTCATTGTAGATTTGGCACAGGGCCTTTCGATCTAGACCGCTCAGCAGAGAGGGGTCAGACCGGGCGTCCAAACGGAAAAGTGCTTTGAGCTTCTCGGCTGCCTCATCGTCGTCATATGTCATAAGCTCCTCTTCGGCATGTCTCTTTGTAGTGGCCAGCAGTTTGTTCCAGTTGTCATCGGAAGAAGGGCCGTAATAGGTGCGGTAGATAGTGAATCCCCAATTAGCGGGCGGTTGGACCTCCTCAAGAGGGTAAATACTATCCGTGTCGGGGGGGTACTGTTCAAGTCCTTCTAGAACCCTCTGCAGGTCTGGCATTGCGTTTCAATAAACGGGCTAATGGTAGCGTGGAAAAGCTGTGCGAGAGATAGAAGTGTGAGGAGAATAGGTGTGATGTTTTGGAATATTAAAGGGAGCAAAAAGGGAAGGTCATGGAGCTTTTAATAATAAGAGATCGCTGTTAATTTCATATCGTTTATATATATATCCTGTTGGATTGCGACCCTGTATTACGGAACCTCTGATAGATCGATATCCTTGACCTTAGTCAGAGGGGGTGTCAGATGACATAAAACCCCTCTCGAGAAAAGAGGGGGCCGGAGGCATCCTTGATCAATAACATCATCATCTTTTGGCTCCACATCGTATTGATCCCTATCACTCTGATCGAATGTGCCGTACGCGATCCAACATGATGTTATTCCTTGATCTCCTCCCGGCCCCCTCTTGAGAAAAGAGGGGGTTTTCTAGTCATCTGACTAAGGCTAGGATATCTGTGTACCAGAGGTTTATGCAAATTCGGGGCAGATGCCGCCACACGAGGGGTCGATCC
>SSHR01002384.1:0-15132 GCA_006518225.1 Fusarium neocosmosporiellum
ATAATAATAATATTAATATTAAATTTAACACTATTATATTTATATAAAATTTTTTTAAGATAGTAAGGAAAGGATACTAAGAGGGGCGTAAAGGTTCTGCGGCACTGACGACATAGCTACCTAATATCCATGCCTATCTCTCTAACGGGGCGGCCACCTTGTCAACATACACCTACCCACTATGAATTGCGCCGAACATCGCCCAGCCGGTTCGGCAGCTCATACAGCTCCAAGAGCTATCATCCCGCAACTCTCCCTTGTTTTTACCCTCACGAATCTCTTCAAATCCACAACGCGAGCCATTGTATCCTCGCCTTTCTAATAATTTTTCCTCTCCTAATCCTGTACAGCCGTCACGATGGACTACGAGACGGCAAAGGAGCAATGGGGCGAGGTTGAAGATCGCGATGGTGTTCGGTTGAGTTGGAACACTTTTCCCAGCTCTCGCATGGTAGGATGCAATGAGTGCGTCAACTTCTCCGAGCTAACTCCCTTCAAAGGAAGCTTCAAGGCTCGTTGTTCCGATCGGCACACTGTACACCCCCTTGAAGGAGAAGCCCGACACTCCTCTCCTCCACTTTGAGCCTGTCACCTGCAAACAGCCTTGTCGCTCGGTGTTGAATCCCTTCTGGTGAGTCTTGTGAGGTTCCACTCTCGCTTGCTTCCTCGTGCTAACCATCTTCTGCAGCCAAGTCGATGTGCGCGCCAGAGTCTGGATCTGTCCTTTTTGTCTATCGCGAAACCAACTTCCTCCCCACTACAAAGACATCACCGCCAACGCTATCCCTCCCGAGCTACACCCCGCGAACACCACCATCGAATACCGCCTCTCGCGGCCTGCCCCGGCCCCTCCGATCTTCCTATATGTGGTGGACATGTGCCAGGAGGCAGACAGCCTCGCCTCCCTGAAGGAGTCTCTGGTTATGAGCTTGAGTTTGTTGCCTGAGAACTCGCTGGTTGGCCTCATCACGTACGGCACCATGGTACGTAACCCTCTTTCTCATTTTCGAGTCACAACTCTGACAGTGATGTAGGCTCATGTGCACGAAATTGGCTATGAAGAATGCGCCAAGTCTTACGTGTTTCGAGGTAGCAAGGAATACACTGCGAAGCAGGTGCAAGAGATGCTCGGACTCTCAACATCTGGTCTCCGGCCCGGCATGCAACCCCAACCTGGTCGACCATTCCCTGCTGGCCCGGCATCTCGATTCCTCTTGCCTGTCCAGCAGGCTGAGTTTCAGCTGACAAAGGCCCTGGAGTCTCTCCAGAAAGACCCCTGGCCTGTTGCCAACGATCGACGCAACCTCCGATGCACCGGCGTTGCGCTCAGTGTCGCTGTGGGCCTCATGGAGTCGTCATTCCAAAATGCTGGTGGTCGCATCATGCTGTTTGCTGGCGGACCCGCGACTGAAGGTCCTGGTATGGTTGTCGGACCCGAACTGAGAGAGCCCATCCGATCGCACCATGATATTGACCGAGACAACGTCAAGTACTACAAGAAAGCCTTGAAGGTAAGGTTAAAGGGTCCAGTTATTATGTTCGGCCCATAACTCACCACAATGCTACAGTTCTATGACAACTTGGCCAAACGAACAGCTCACAACGGGCATATCATCGACATTTTTGCGGGCTGCCTTGATCAGGTCGGCCTGCTTGAAATGAAGGGGCTGTGCAACTCAACAGGCGGTCATATGATTCTCACCGACAGCTTCACTTCTTCCATGTTTAAACAATCCTTCGTAAGGATCTTTGAAAAGGATGGCGATGACAACCTGTTGATGGGATTCAACGCTGTGTTGGAAGTGCTGACCACCAAGGAGCTGAAGGTCACTGGCCTGATCGGACATGCTGTTTCACTCAACAAAAAGTCCATATCCGTCGGCGAAACAGAATGCGGAATTGGCAACACCTGCTCCTGGAAGATGTGTGGCATTGACCCGAAGTCGAGCTACGGAATCTACTTTGAAATCGCTGGCCAGGGTCCTGCAACACACCAACAGGCACCACAGAACGGCATGATGCAATTCCTAACATACTACCAGCACTCCTCTGGCCAGTTCCATCTTCGTGTTACCACGATTTCAAGGCCCTTGAGCAGTCCCGCCGGCGATCCTGCCATTGCTCAGTCATTCGACCAGGAAGCTGCCGCAGTTCTCATGTCACGTATCGCCGTCTTCAAGGCTGAAGTCGATGATGGCCCGGACGTCCTGCGCTGGGTTGATAGAATGTTGATTCGGCTCTGTTCGAGGTTTGCCGACTACCGCAAAGATGACCCATCCTCCTTTCGACTGGAGAAGAACTTCACTCTGTACCCGCAGTTCATGTTCCACCTCCGTCGAAGCCAGTTCCTTCAGGTGTTCAACAACTCGCCAGACGAAACAGCCTTCTACCGTCATGTGCTGAACCACGAGGATGTTAGCAACTCTCTTGTCATGATCCAGCCAACTCTAGACTCATACACATTTGACCAGGATGGTGGCCAACCTGTGCTCCTGGACTCGGCCTCTATTCAGCCAACCCACATCCTTCTTCTCGACACCTTCTTCCATATTCTGATCTTTCATGGAGAGACGATTGCAGAGTGGAGGAAAGCCGGATACCAGGACCAGGAAGGCTACGAGAACTTTGCTGGTCTACTAGAACAGCCCAAGGAAGACGCTCGTGTAAGTCAACCTATCACATACATAATGAACATGCTGCTTACTCTTTGAAGGATCTCATCACAGACCGATTCCCCCTCCCGCGATTCATCGTCTGCGATGCTGGGGGATCTCAGGCTCGTTTCCTCCTATCCAAGCTCAACCCATCCACTACCCACACAACCGGGCCCTATGGCGGTGTCGGGGCTACAACTGCACAAACCATCTTCACCGATGACGTATCTTTGCAGACCTTTATGGACCACCTAATGAAGTACGCCGTTCCATTAACTACCGTCTCAATTGTTCACTTTTCGCTGACCATATATTTAGGCTTGCTGTTAGCGGAACCAACTGAGATGGTCCACATGCTTAAACATGAGAATTATACATCCGTGCATGAGCATGGCGGCTCACATTGTGTCATCGGGAAAACTAATAAATACTGTCACTGACGCTGAGAACAAAGAGGCTTAATATCCGCCTTGTAGACTGGCACGGCGATAGTGGTTGACGCGATAGCCGAGAGAGTTTATCCACTCGTGAGAAGCGGGCTTTAGATTAGCATAAACGGAGTACAAGTCTCAGAAACCAAACGCAGAAAGTAGATATAAGATGGTGCAAACGCGGAGAAAACGTGAACGCCTTGTAACATCTTGACTTATCGGGACTCCTCAAACCAACAATTCCAGTCAGGATAAGGCCCTTGATTGGGGGTAATTATCCGAAGAGCCAGTTGGAGGCTGAGAGGTTGGCGGAAGACCTTGGATGACTAAGCCAACTTCTCGGCTGCAGATCAGTTAGGGCACGCTTGTGGGGCACACAGCTTCACTTCCTTTTTTTTTTCTCTCCTCATTTTTCTGTTCAACATCTTCTTCAACCACTTCCCAACCACATCCTTCACTCTCCTTTCCCGGCACGCAAACCACGAGCCTCTGCCGACCTTAACGACGCCGCAATGCGTTGGTTCTCCCTCCTTTCTGGTCAAGATGTCCAGGCCTGCTAACGCTGAGAAAAGCTCCCAAGTTCGACCCCAACGAGATCAAGGTCATGTACGTTTGACACCATCGCCCAAATATCTCCAAGATTTTTTGACTAACGTACCTCAGCCACCTCCGCGCCACTGGCGGTGAGGTCGGTGCTTCCTCTGCTCTCGCTCCCAAGATTGGTCCTCTGGGTCTTTCTCCCAAGAAGGTCGGAGAAGACATTGCCAAGGCCACCGGTGACTGGGTATGCCTCTCGATTGCCTACCGAAAGACTTGGACTAATATTCCATCCCAGAAAGGCTTGCGCGTGACTGTCAAGCTCACCATCCAGAACCGTCAGGCTCAGGTGTCCGTCGTTCCCACTGCTTCTTCCCTCATCATCAAGGCTCTGAAGGAGCCTCCCCGTGATCGCAAGAAGGAGAAGAACATCAAGCACAACAAGTCCGTCAGCCTTGACGAGATCGTCGAGATTGCCCGTACGATGCGCTACAAGTCCTTCGCCAAGGAGCTCAAGGGCACTGTCAAGGAGATTCTGGGCACTGCCTACAGTGTTGGCTGCCAGGTTGACGGCAAGCCTCCTCAGACTATCATTGAGGGTATCGACAGTGGTGACATTGAGAGTAAGTAACCAAGGCATCATGCTAGTGCGCATGCTAACAAATGCACAGTTCCTGAGGAGTAAATGTTGGTCATTTGACAAAAAAAGAATCGAATGCCTCCCCCCAAAAAGAATTGAAGACAATCACGATACCCAGCCACCTTCCCGTGAAGTGACCATGCGACCGATGCGAAACAAACCCTTGACTCACTCTGAAATCTACCAATATGCACTATGGTTTATTTCTATTTTTGTGCAAGGAAAAATAAGCGATGTAATCGACGGCCCCTTACTCACCGCGACATCTAGGCTATCAGCCTCCATGGATGCAGCGGTCCATCATCAAGGCCACACTCCCTTATCCCATGTAAACTGTTTTGGACAATTGTCCCATGAGCAAGGCGAATGTTTCCCACCTTCATGGTGCAGGTCTGCCGCTCCGTGCTGAAGACTCCCCTCACGCAGGCGTATTTTAAGGTTTCTCTTGCCTCCATAAGCAAGATCCAATATAGCGTCCTCAATTTACCACAGTTCACGAAACATGCAACAAATATCGAACGCCATGCACGTTCCGTGTTATGCCTTGGTAATGTTTTGGCCATGTGTTGCCGACAAACTTGCCATCGGTCAGAGCATCCCTCCCTCACGTGGACATGGGGCTGGCGGGATTGTACCTATGCATTTCGTGATCGCCCCAACGTCCCAGTTGCTCATGTCCAATGACTTCAGCATGCTGTACCTCCGAACGACGGAGAGTGCGGGTTGCCGATCTAAGAGGTGCTTTGCCAACCTGCATCATCCTTAAGCCGCCAAGAATCGATAAGTGCATACCATTCAAAGGAAGGAGACCCTCAGTGAAGCCAATCCAAGAAAATGGCAATCAGCAGCTGAACCCTTT
Organism: Fusarium neocosmosporiellum; assembly: GCA_006518225.1. Lineage (NCBI taxonomy): Eukaryota > Fungi > Ascomycota > Sordariomycetes > Hypocreales > Nectriaceae > Fusarium > Fusarium neocosmosporiellum. The sequence continues at coordinate 5,122 of SSHR01002384.1, forward strand.
GCCCGCATATCATGTAATCTGGCGTCGTCAGTTGGTGGCCACAAGCTGGGGTTTCTGGCTGGCACGGGTAAGCAGAGCCCTGGCCGTTCCTTGTTGGCATTACCTTAGCCCACTCCAACCCAGCACCCCATTGGGGGAGGGCCGTGGGCGGTGCACTCTTGTGTGGCATTAAGGCCGGGTATGTGCTCCTCGAGCTAAGTACCTCTGGTAGGCACTTTAGCCCAGCCGTCCTCCCGCCCCATTGTGGAGCGTCTGGGCCGTTCCAAAGGTTCCTCCTACCTTCAACCTCCGCCGGCCACCTAACGACTGTCTCAATACCTACCTATACCCCAACCAACGATTACATATCTACCGACTTCGTGCCTCCTTCTCTTTGCCTCGATCGCCCAACTCGCCTCTGACCGACCACACGGCACATCGGAACACGCATACGACCCTGTCACCCAACCCCACGAATCGATACCCATCATTGAGGCCATGGAAGCGAGCGCCCGATTCGACTGTACGACCTGATTTCCCTCCTCCGCTCGCGATCGCGGCACTGCCTGTCAGAGTTGCTGGCCCAAACACCTGACGCCGTCCCTGTTTCGCTGCAGGCGGAGGCACCGGAGGCGCTCTGCTCGGCTCAAAGCACGACAGTCTTCGCGACATCATCTGGAGCTGTTGGTCCGGCGCTGGCGTCGTCCTCGCCCTTCAAGCCAGCCCAGATGCCCATCAGCAATCGGCTCAACGCTTCGATACCCAGCGGTTCAGCTAGCCATGCTCTTTGACCTGCAGGCCATGAATCAGCGCCGTCTACCAGTGTCTTTCGTACTGCTTTTCCAGCCCGTTTTGCTTGTTCGCCAATATACCCCGTTGTCATGTTGCCTCTCCTTCAAATGCCCCCTCATGCGGTGACGCCGCCGCCGTCGAATCTCGATACCTTCGTTGCGTTTTCGAACAACAATGCCGCCTCGCTCAACGACCATTACCCTCGAAACGTTACCTCCCCATACCAGCGAACATTCCCGATTCGCACATCCCAATCGCAGCGGCGTGCAACGGCATCTGCCGCTCCCCTCTACCCGTTACGGCCAGAGCACCACCTTCGCCGAAAGACTCCAAACGGTACCATCGATGCCGGCTATGACGGGTCGCCCTCCTTGTTCTCGCATGGCCCACCTCCCTCGAAACATTTGGTCCTACCCCGATCTGCGACTGCCACGGCATTCCCGTTGACAGGCCCTCTCATACATCAGCCCCATTATGCCGCCAGCATTGACCACCATCATCCCTCCTCCGCTGGGCACATGGGACTCGGCGATGATATTCGACAAACTCGCCTGGGCTCTTCACCCTGGCCCTTTCCAAACGATACATCAGTACATGATGGACCCATTCTTGGAGGTCACCAAGTCTTCCCCTCGGCCGAGGGACACTATACACCACATGGCCAGCCCGATGCGCTTGGGATGTTTCCCGATGCATATCAACCCTTAATGAGGGCCCATGAATACAACGTCCGGGCTTTTTGTCCGCCTCCAGTGGTGATGAACGATTCATTGCCATTTGGCCAAGTTCCCATACACACTCCATGGAGTTATCAAAACCACGCGCGAACTGGCGTCCTTCCGCCAAGGCACATCCAGCAGCATGACTTCGGAGGTGTTCCACAGCATCCCGTGTCTCTGGTCCATCGGCCTTCTTTCACTCCCACAGCCGGTCTCGAGCCCCAGTACAATCCCGCTTTCAACCCAAGCCTGGCGATGCAGGCCTATCCTCGGCCTACAAGCTTCAGCAACCCGCAAGGTTTCCGCGAAAAGGTGTTATCACAGGCTCACAAGGCTTATGTTGATCTTTTGTCTTATCTCCAAACTATCCGGAGACCTCAACCCACCAAGGGGGCCCCAGGTCACCACACATCACCGAAGCTTCTTGTGTACCCGAAACCCCCAAAGCCCTCCTTGAAATTCTCTGATACCCCCGATGGAAAAGAGGTCTCGGGGATGAGGCTTGCAACCGAAGGTGACCGCAGACAGGATTATCACGCTGGGAGGAACTCGGCGCCACAGCTTCAGGGGGCATTCGGCACCTATCCGTCCATGGGCAAAACCACGCCCTTCGCAGGGGCAAAGTCTTCGTTGGATATGCTGAGCAGTCTTTGTGAACAAAGTAGTTGGAACTGGATTGATGGAATCATGCTTGGAGGATGCCTGCACTATGGGCTCGAGCAATACGAGGAGGCATTGGAATGGTTCTCGAGGATTACGACCCTTGACTCGAGGTAAAACACTTCCCCGGGTGAACTGTCAAGTGGCTGTTCCTGGTGTCTGACGCATTCGCAGTCACGTTGAGGCAATTACAAACAAAGCCGCTACTCTATACTGCCTCAATCGACAAGATGAGGCTGAACAGCACTGGATCCGAGCTGTCAAGTTGCAACCCAGTTATCTGGAAGCCGTCGAGCACTTAGTCGGGCTTCTTTACAAGAAGCGCAGCAAGGAAGCTGTGGACATTATCGACTATGTACAGCATGCTTTAAGAGTACCGTCATCTTCACCTTTACCGCACGCCAACGGCAGTGGGCCGGCAGCTACTCGCGACGGCTATCCTCGAACTGCCACGACTCGAGATTTCCAGATTACTGACTTGGAGCAGGCGCAACATCAGAAAGTTAGGCCTCACAGCGAAGTGATAAAGACCCACGGTTTTGGATCAAGCGGTTACGCCATACCAGGCAAGGAGAATGGCCGGATCCTGGCTCTGATCCATGCCAAAGGAACCATGCTGTACAGCCTCAAAGAAGTCAACAGGGCGTCAGCAGCCTTTGAAGAGGCAGTTTTAATCAGCCTCGGTCGCCGGATGAGCGGCATTCAAGACCTTGTCCGTCAAATTCAGACAGTTCTGTCACCAGCAGATGCTCGTTTTCTCTCTAATGGACAACCCCGCAACGCTCCACGGCCTCTGTTATTGCCCCCGGAACGAGCTCGGCATACCGCACATCTTGTATTTGGTGGTACTGGCGAGTTACCAGGACTGCGATATGTTGCTGAGGGCTCAACAAAGAGGGCAGCTGTGCAAACCACCAGCAACTCGCTCCTGTCCCTAGCCAAGATCTTCCAAGACGCCCTCTCGAGCGGGCACGCTGCCCCGGACATCCTGCGGCGTCCTTCTGGCGTTGAAGACATCTTGGCTCTCTACTATCTTTCCCTGTCTCTTCAGGAGAGCCCCTCTACTGCGAACAATGTCGGCATTCTCCTGGCAGGTGTGCAGCAGGTCACCTCCCATCCTCCCGACTCAAGCATCGAAATGTTCCCTCAGCCAAACATTCCCGGCATCGTCCCAGGCAGTGGTCTGTCTCTAGCTCTGGCGTATTACCACTACGGCCTGCGTCTGGACCCAAAGCATGTCCATCTCCACACCAACCTCGGGAGCTTGTTGAAAGACATTGGTCAACTGGATCTAGCTATTCAAATGTACGAGCAGGCGGTCTCATGCGATGGGACCTTCGATATCGCTCTGACGAATTTGGCCAACGCCGTCAAGGACAGGGGACGTATCAATGATGCAATTGCATACTACAAGCGCGCTGTGAGCTCCAACCCAGACTTTGCTGAAGCTGTATGTGGTCTGTCCACGGCCTTGAACTCTGTTTGCGATTGGAGAGGCCGGGGCGGAGTGATGCTTCAGTCTGGAAAATATGATCGATGGCACGTCGACGACAAAGGTCTCCTCATTGATGCACGTTCTGCGCGACATGAGAGTGGCCTGATGGACCGCGTCGTCCGCATCATCGGTCGCCAACTGAGCGAGGCATCACATTGGGGGTGCGGTGTCCTCGATGACAGTATCATCACCACCATTGCAAAGCAATTACGGGATCTTGGCCTAACAGCGTCATTCCCACTCGAAGAAGCATTGAAAGAATGGAGCAAGAAGCCATGGGAGGGTTCGCACATCGTTCGCCTTGTGGAGCGTGCGACTCGAGCAACGCAATGGAAATGGTACCGAGACCGCTATATATCTGGCACCGAAACAGCTTCCCGATACACACGGCTACGTCTGCCCAACAGCCTCACAGTACCGTCGGCACCAACCGTTCTACCATTCCACACCTTTACTTGTCCTCTCTCAGCGAAGGACATCCGCTCTATATCCCAGCGAAATGGAATTCGAATATCTTGCTCGACGCTGCGGTTGCCATGGCTGCCATCAACAGTTTATCCCCCGCCTCCTCCCCCTCGCCCTTACTTGAACGTGGGTTATGTGTCATCAGACTTTAATAATCATCCCTTGGCTCACCTGTAAGTAACTCCACATGAGGAAGCCAAACAGTGCAAGCTGCTAACAGAGCCAAACTAATAGGATGCAATCTGTATTCGGGTTCCACAATCCTCGGCGCGCGCGTGCGTTCTGTTACGCCACAACAGCGAGTGATCGGTCTGTTCATCGACAGCAGATTGAGCGGGAAGCCCCTGTTTTCCGCGACGTCAGCAGCTGGCCGGCGGACAAGCTGGTAGAACAAATCGTCCGGGATGAAATCCACATTCTTGTCAACCTCAACGGCTATACAAGGGGGGCGCGTAATGAAATATTCGCTGCTCGACCTGCTCCTGTGCAGATGTCCTTCATGGGCTTCGCTGGTACACTAGGAGCGGAATGGTGTGACTACATTCTAGCAGACAGCACTGCCATCCCACCCGAGACGCTACGCCCCTGGCGCAACAACGTTGGAGTTGAAGACGTGTTCCACGATGAGACAGAGGGTGACAGGGAAGGCTGGATGTACTCGGAGAACATCATCTTCTGTCGTGACACGTTTTTCTGCTGTGACCATGCTCAGTCCTGTGATGCGGGCGAACGCGAAGTCACATGGGAACAAGAACAGAGACGTCGTTGGAAGATGCGGAAAGAGCTTTTCCCCACTCTAGCTGATGATGCCATCATCATGGGGAATTTCAATCAGTTGTACAAGGTACGTGGAGAGGTGGCATTAGGAGACTCCCATCGACTAACCCTCGTCAGATTGAACCCACAACCTTCAGGTCATGGCTGCGAATCTTGGCACAAGTGCCAAAGGCGGTTCTATGGCTGCTTCGATTTCCGGAGCTTGGGGAGGCAAATCTACGACGTACGGCCAAGGCTTGGGCTGGCACAGAGGTCGCCAGCCGTCTAATTTTCACTGACGTTGCGCCTAAGAGCCAACATATATCACGAGCGCGTGTTTGCGACCTATTTCTTGACACACCAGAATGCAATGCCCATACGACAGCCGCAGACGTTCTCTGGTCAAGCACACCTCTTCTCACACTCCCAAGATATCCGCACAAGATGTGCTCTCGGATGGCGGCATCTATCCTGAAAGGGGCTCTACCTAAATCAGAGGACGGGCGAAAGGCTGCAGCAGAGTTAATTGCTAGCAGCGAAGAGGAGTATGAACAGCGGGCGGTACAGCTCGCCGGTGGTCTCAGCTACACCATGTCGGGGAGCGGATATGGCCATGGCCATGGACGCTTAGCCGAGATGCGCAAGTTACTCTGGGATAGCAAGTGGCACTGCGGGCTCTTCGATACGCGGCGATGGGTTGATGATGTCGAGACGGCGTATGAGCAGGCATGGCAGCGATGGGTCGCTGGCAAAGGCGGTGACATTCACCTGTGAGCGAAGAGCAAGCAGAGTGGTCCATGTCAACCCGCCAAGGCGAGAAACAGAATCGGTTTGGGTTCAATGATTGAATGAGACAGGACATCCAACGTGTAGACGAGATGGATCGGTAAGCCACCACATGGTGGAGAGGGATGGTTTGGACCGGAGTCTGGAGTGTCTATTCACTATTTTTAAGATTTGTTGGTGACCTTCTTGAGAGAAGGGTGAGTTCCTGATCGGATCAGGAATGGTTTCTTTTTCTTTTCTTTTAGAGGTGGACAGGAAGCACGAGAGATGCGTTGACATGTCAATGGACGAGCCATGTGCTTGCTTGGCTTTACTGCTATCTAATCCGGTGCTATAGGGTTATTATGGTCGAATCTGGACAATTGAGAGACAGAGGCCTTGGTGGATAACAGCACACACTCGCCTTTTCAACCTATCTATTCTTTGTTTCCAAAGCGTCAATCGACCACTTCCATCCCGTTGTTCCTTGCGTATCCAAACAGGTATGGATATTGAGTGGATGGCGCAGAGCAGGTACGTATGGGAGGAGAAAGGCATCAATCAGTTCATGGTACGGGTAAATCGACTTGGTTGGCAGGCTTCGAATACCTTGGGCGCCAAGGCCTCCCTCCCTCAGCCATGCATCAAACGGCGCCTGCAGTCGGTAGGTCATAAACGAACAGCCAAAGGGGTCGTCAGCCGGCCCATCAGTCTGGTCATGGTTGGTTTGACAAGTACAGACGACCAGTTGGGTCGAGCTGTCAAAACCTGACATTCACTCATCCATCTCCAGGGGGGAGGGGCGTCTATCCGACACGTCAAGGTGTGAGTGGCCTCTGCTGATGATGTATTCGGCAGACGCATTGCACTAATGTACGAGAAGGTCGGCACAGGCGTCCATGGTTCCGAAAAGCAACCCGTCATGTCTTGGACAGATGCCAGAGGCGGCCAGGCCGCAGCTGAAAGAAGGGCATGGAGCAAGGAAGCGCGGAACAAACAGGGCAATGGGAAACATGATTGGTCAAGGTGAGCACAACCAGAAGCAGTAGCCAGCTGAGCTGAGCTGAAAAACCGTTGCTCGGCTCGCTTGGCGTGGCCCGGAAGGGTTTAGAACAGCGAGGGAGGCCTGACGCCACAACGGTTTTTGCTTTTAGTGGCCAAGGGCGACTAAGGAGGACTAGGGGCTCCATTACCGCCGGGGCGGAGATGCAGACTATTGGCAGCAGCGCCATCTGGTCGCCCGGGCCTCTCTCCTGCTTTGGTCCTAGCGGGTGTTCCCTGGGGGCCGTTCGCTGTCGCTGGCCGAGGTGCTTGGTGCTGGGCGCATACCGGGAACATCGACACCACCGGCTATTCCTGCTAGCCAGCTGACGGACCACATGCTCAAGGTACCAATGGCCCATATCGTCATGTAGGCACGGATACAGAGCAACGAGCTGGAGGCTGCCGCTCAAATCGTTGTCGATCCAGGGACCAAGTCCTCGTTTGGTAGAGGTTGCGCCGGTCACCGCCTACCGTGCCAATGCCAATGTCACCTAGCGAGGGCAAGCGAGTCAGATGTCATCAACCCTTGGCTGCTCCCAGGCCGGTGAAAGGTCACCGAGAAGATGGGCAGCCGGCTGTAAAAATATGACTTGTTAATTCTTTTGTGCCTGTGCGTTATGCGTTGTTACCAAGAAAGCGTGGGCTGATGTCCGAGCGAGACAGGCTCCCTGGTCAATCTTTGCCTTTAAACGAGAGCGTTTTTGTTTCGTTTCGTTTCTACCGTCCATCGTCATTTCTCAACGGGGCCCGGCTCTGTCACCATCCCAGGCGAGGCCAGGCCCAAGTCGGCCCTCTCCGCAAACATGGGCGAACAAGCAGTGACGTAGCAGAGGCAGAGATGCGACAATGGTGCAGCGTTGCGCGGGGCCAGGGTCCGTCCCAGCTGTGCGTGCATCAATGAACGCTCCGGCGTACAGAACAGGACAGGACAGTACGCAATGCGCTGGGTCCGAGGATTGATTGTCTGCTGGCTGCACCTTGGCAATCTCGAGTCCATCCTGTTTCGTCCGTCGGGCGTAGCATCGTGTCTTCCTGGCTGATCCAAGGCGTGCCTCGCTGATAGGCTTGTTGGTGTAACGACAGGTGAGCAGGCGAGTCAGGTCGAAATGCTCACTGTTGGCCTGAGGCTTGCAGAAAAAAAAGAGGGCGAGAGAGGGTCCGCCAGATGTCGGCTGACGGTGGAAGCTACAACAGGGGCCCGGCAATTCTGCCCATCAATATTATCCGTCAGTCATTCCAGCCAGCTCCCACGGATGGATGCCATCGTCGCAAAACTCAATCAAGAGCGCCATGGGAAAGATGAGGCAGCCGAACGAATTCGGAGAGCCCTACCTACCTAACCAACGGACTTACCTTGCGCAGCGCCTGCCGTTGCCCATGCCCATGCACGCGGGCGCAATGCCAGAAGGACCGACATGGAAGCGGAAGCACCTCCGCCGATCAGCCGGCATCTCCTCCTTGCTGACTACGCATCCGTCGTTCACTCCGACGATCCCAACCAGATGGCTCAAGCCAGCAGCCACCCGTTGACGATGATCGCCCTGCCTCAGACCCTGGTCCCGGCCACAACCCCCCGCTCGCCGTCCCTGCACAGGCCCACGGCGCTGACGCTGACAGCGATGGTGACGGTGAAAGTGACGAGCAGCCCTGCAACCCAAGGGCGTTGCTGGCTGCCCAGAGCTACTGTACCTACTGTAACTCCAAGGGCGACGCTGTCAATCACCTGTTTGTGATATCGTGGGTGCAGCACCCACCTACAGCTACAGCTTGTCTTCGAATATCTCTCCCCTCTCTGAGCTTAACACTCCAGAACTGATGTACGGCCGAGCAAGGCCCGCCACCTCGTCTACTGGACCAATTCGATTGACAGGGGTTAGATGACAATTACCCAGTGGGGGGACGGGCTCACGGGCAGATGGATGGATGGACGGATCGAGAGCCAGCGGCGTCGTTGACGATATCGTATCAAACCTTGCCTTGCGAGCTCGTTACCCAATGCAACTCGGAGTCGTCGAGAGCAGCCAGAGGCTAGAATTGGGGGCAGACTCTGGTGGCTTGGGTCGGCGGCAAGGTCCAGCCACGATGGACCGATGATACATCTGTTTTCCTTTGATGGAGATGGTAGTCCAGAGGCCGGATTTAGACGACGCGCGAGGCTCGTTGACAAGCCCGGAGGCACAAGGCTCGGGGACCAAAAGACCCACCGCCGTCTGCAGCTCGACATCAGTTCAAGACAGGCAAACAAAGAGGGCGGCAAGAGCCCAAGGGTGAAGTCGCGAGGGAGGCGTCTGCAAAAGGGCAACGCAACTTCACTGCCTGAGACATCTGACAGGTGGGAGGATCTCCGGCTGCTGGGTTTCTGGGAACACCCGCGTTGCTGTTTCGTTTCTCGGATGAGTTGGCAACTCCTACAGAGAGGGCCAAAGTCAGGCACCTTGTCGCACCGAAGAGCTTGTCAGGGCTGCGGCTGCGGCTGCGAATACCGTGAAAAGACATCATCTGCCTGCGTGGCTCCTTGTGTATGTGACCAACAGTGTAGATGTCGTAAGGCGGCTCCAGATCGCCCAAGTGCTATTGTCAAGCTTCCCACCCCGTCCCGTCTTCTTCAGGGGCCCGCAGGCCGAGGGCATGTCGCTCATCTGCGACAGTAACGACGGCCCGCGTTCACCAGGGCAAGGGACTCTGCCAGTTCCTGGAGGCGTCGACTACCAGCAGGTGGCTTTAAAAAGGCGGCCCCGACGGATTGGATTCGGACGATGCACTGGTCGATGGTTGAGGCGAGCTGGGCCCTGGACAATGGCCACAACGATAGCTGTCGGAGCTCATCGCATCCGGTCAAGGTGCCTGCTGCGTAGGGACTGTAGCTTGGTAGGTAGGAAGAGCCAACCACCCCAGGCAGGCCGGGCTCCAGAATCAACACGCCCATCCCCCTCTCGAGAGTCCCGTCAAGTCAGTCAGTGTTGCTTTGACGGCGGCGGGTCGAGGCGCCCACCCAATCCTGTTGCCCAGTGGCCCTGTCCCTGTGGTCCTGCCCTGGGACTTGTCAACACTCCCTGCCCCACCCCCTGCCAATAGCCTTTAGCACCCCCCGGGTCACCCATGAGCCTCCACCTGCACGCCCCCTCCCAGGGCGTTACCTGCCCCAAACATCCATGGGCTGCACATCTATCTCGACAGCGGCATCCCGGTGGCAGATCGAGAAAGTTTGTTATTGGGGGTGCAGGTAATCGGCCTCCCCATCGTACCCCCTCCCGGTGTCACGACTTTTTTGCTTTCCCCATACTACATTGCACTTCATGCCATAGTTACGTTGGGCCCAGCCGCGCCCCATCCAGG
>SSHR01002385.1:0-23265 GCA_006518225.1 Fusarium neocosmosporiellum
CCAGTCCAGCCCAGCCCAGCCCCAGGCATGGATGTGTAAGTTGCCGGGGGAAGAACCCAGTCGGTCGTGTCGAGGGGTTCCAGACTCGATGACAACAGCTTTCGTTTGCCTGCCAGAAGGGATCAATCCAAGCATACAGTAGTATCGAGTGTGCGCAGCTGCAGCTGCAGCAGAGATTTCCATGTCCTCCCGAAGCCCCGACACCCATGCTCCCATCAACCTTGCCAGAGGCTGTCAGCTGGAAAGCCGCAATCCCACCCAACGCCAGGCACACCAGACATGAGAACCGACTGCTTGGGTCCGGAGAGCCGGGGGCCCAGGCGTGCTATCGCGCTGTTAAACCGCTCTCAGCCTAGAACCGGTCCCAGAGCCCAACGAGACCCTTGCTCCATGTTCGTCTGTGGCTAACAACCCAAAGCTCAAAGGCTTCTTCCCATAGGATTCAAATCTGAACTTCTCAAGGACCATAGTGCCCGGTGGGCTATTGGTTATGGATCATGGATCATGGATCATGGGCGCTGGCTGAGCCATGGGATGGGTTCTCTCCCCGTCGTGCCCCATGCCGAATGCATGGCAGCCACAGTCTTTGATAACTCCTGTCACTTACATAGTTATCCGCTTTGTGTCATCCCCCGTGTCTCGCTTGATCCGCGCCCGAGCCGAGCCCGCGGCGGGCCTCGAGGAGAACCGATCTTGCTGTGGACTGTGCGGGAGACCCTCGACTCGAATCGAACCCTGGGGTGTAAAGGGCGACCACGTCCGGTCAAGAACGACGACGACGACGACGACGAGGTTTCCGAAAACGTTCATCCCTCTCAAGAAGATGCTTTTTTTTTTTTTTTTTCTCGTACGGATATCAATAGGCCGAAGTATGCAGGGTCCTGGATCCCTGCCCTATACTAGACCTGCTTATGAACGGTTCTCTTCGCCCTTGAACTGTCGATTCAACATGTTGTTGGTCAACATGAAAAAAGGAAAGAAAAAAATCTTCGCTGCCCGCCCTTGTCGACCTTGGGCGCATCATACCCAGCTGGATGGCGCGGATGGCGCTGTCGCCGTTGATCCAAGTCTTTGGAGCTTCTCCTCGGGCTACGCATTACCCATCGTGTGTCGTCATGGCCTTTTGCCCAGCCCCCATACGCACATGATCTCACAGAGGATGCTATTCCGATCTCAATGCGACATCTGTCTTGTCCCAATCTGGCCGTTTTGGCGCCCTGGCACACCGAGGGGTGCATCGATCCGCAAATGGCCTTGCTTCCTTTGTTCTCGTTTTCTTCGTCCTCGCTGGTGCGGGACGTTTGACTGACGGGTATCCTATCCACATGCCGTCCACTGCTCCAGGCCCAATCGCAAACTGTAATCTGTCATCTATTTGTCAACTCTCGAGCATCAGAGCCCAAAGGACTCAACTCCAGCCATGCCAGTCGCGGAGCATCACCAGCGGCCGGGGCCTTTGAAGGATCACAACAGCGGGCTAGGAGAACTCTATTCGTCCAGAGATCAAGATGGGAGGTGAAAATCGCCATCAACCCGGGACGCATCCGTAATTAACGTCCATTCACGTCCTGGTTGCAGACAGCTGCAGGACATCAAGATTGCATTAGGCCGCCTGTGGACTTGTTTCCTGTTGCCTCTGCTTGTTGTCTCCGGTTGCTGCGGGCAGAGGCACCAAATCCCCATAATTTGGCGCCTCCAGGTCATCCTGTTCTCGGTTTGGTCTGGCCTGGAGCTAAAGGCTAGAGTCCGCGTTGAGAGAGGTGGGGCGTTGGAGGATTCGAGCATGGAGTTGATGAAAGCTGCATCTGATCTGCATGGAGCCTTCTGGGGTCTTTAATGTGTAACAGGTCGGGACTCAGAGGGCCTCTCTGGACGCAGTGTTCGGTCGTTCTCAGTCCGCCAATTGTTATCAGTCTCGAGGTATCAGATCGGATCCAGTCAGTCTCGGGTTGCCTTTGCTTGCTTCTCCAAAGACGCATCAAGTGCCGATTCCTTTGCCGGCTGTAGGATTCCGAATCTTCAGCTCTGCCATTGCCCCTGCTCCTGTGTCACGGATCTCATAAATTCCGATTACTGATCAGCGAAGGTCAACAGCCCTCGTCCAGATGCTGGGTTGCTGGATGCTGCTCCTAATTCATTGTCCATGTCCTTGTCCTTGTCCTTGTCCTTGTCCTGGTTGGTCTAGGGGTCTAACCACAACCGGCGAAGACACTAGCACCGTCGATCATCCGTGGTGCCTCACGGCGAGCGATCTCTTTTCTCATCAACAAGCTCCAAAGCTCAGGCCAAGCTTGACCATCTTGGCACATGCCAAACGTCAAACTTGTGCCAGCATCGGTGGCGCCCGTTGATCATTCTTTGAGCGCAACCATCGTGAAACAGCTGCTGGCATCTATCTGTGCTTTTTTCAGCAGACTCCTCGATCCTTGCTGCTGCGCCGCATGACTGTGTCGGTAGCCTGTATGGAAATAGGTATTGTTAGACGGCCGCATCACTGTGCCCGGGTAGGGTTCATGCGACAAGCAAGGCTCCCAAAGGCAAGGCATCATGAGGGTTGATACGCAGCAGAGGCAGCAGAGGCAGCAGAGGCAGCATAATCATTAGCTGGCAAAAGCAAGCTGGCAGGCCTCTCATCTCGGGTACCGGTACTTGCCGCATAACGACTCGTGGGCGGCAGGGCCCCTGTCCCCGTAAAGAGGACTGTATCCGCAGAGCTGAAAGAAAGGACGTTGCATCGAGAATTGATTGATTCATTGCGTCGCTCCTCGCTGGGAAAAGATGCCCTGACCGAAGATTTTCGGGGTCCACATTGTGGCTTCCCTTGAATAGAAAAAAGGGCCATGGGGCTTGATGGGCTTGCACCTTCCGCATTGGTTGTGTCACCCAAACTTTTTTCAAAGTCGCTCACGTGCTACACATGCTGAGTCATGTGCCCAGACATGTGACTATTGATTCAAGGATCCGCTTTCAACTTCAACTTGCAGAGGAGCCATTTCGTGACGCTCCACTCACACAAACAACCTCTATGCAATGCAACTACGACGCTGTGGACGGCGGTCGACGCCTTCAATGGACGGATTAACTCCAATGACCACTAGTTGGCCATCTCCCTGTTCCTCTTCGCACCGGACGCACATAGCCGCTCGCGCCAACGGTTGACAAGGACTGAAACAGTTGCCGGTGCCAGCCATCTCGGGGGAGCTTGGCCGCCTCTGATTGGGCAATCTCTGCTCTAAGCGCCCACGGCCAACACCCTCACAATCGCTCCGACTGTGAACACTGATCGCCCAGCCAATCCCGCAACACGGTTCGATGCCAATCTCTCACATTAACGGAACGGGAGGTTGCAGTCAATTTAGGACACACATACTGCCGGTCAGCGCGCCTAGCCTGCATTGCTCGCATGGGCGCTTCAGTGCTATCACCATCCTCTGCTCGATCTCATTGGTGTTGAGGACGTCATAGTGCTAGTGTTCATCGCTTAGAGAGCGCCGGCTCTTGTCGAAGAGCGGTAATTGATGGTTCCCCGGATGTGTATATATCTATATCCATAATCCCCACGAACTGACGACCCTTTCTCGGTCAACAGCTCGGCAGTCTCTCTGTGTTTACGCCTTAGTTTCCTTTACTTTTTCCTTTCGTCTCCTTCTTGTCTCTTCCCTCGGGCGGGTCTCGGGTTTTCTTTTTCCTCGTCTTTTTGTTTCCATCACCTTTCCTCAATCAGTCCCTCGCTAGTCGATCTAGTGACAATGGATCCTACCCTTAGCCACATCTCGACGGGCTCCAAGACGGAGATCTCAGCCGCCTCCAATTTCGAGGCCGACATGGACGATATCCAGTTCGAGTCCAAGTCTCGCATATTCCGCCTGACCCACAGCGCGAGGCTGGGCCTGACAGTTCTTGGACTCGCCGCGGGCATCACCATCCTGGGTGTCTCGGCAGACTCCATCGCCGTCTACAATGCCACTCACGTCCCCGGCGATTTCCTGCTTCCCCTGTGGCCGGCCAACTTTGACCTGCGCCCTACGGTGGCCCAGGTGGTCGGGAGCGCCCTAGTGATGGTGGCTAATGCCATCTCACTGGTCGCCAGCAAAGTCCCAACGGTAAGGCACCGAACCCCATCTGCTTGCTTTTTCGTCTCGGGACTAACGGCGGTGATGAAAAAGAGGCGCAACAAGACTGGGGTCGAAATGACTCTTGCATTCGGGCCACCAATCGTGGCTCTGATCGCTGCCATCATTTCCATGTCCTTCTTTTATGCGGTAAACGCGTCCACCGGGGTCGACACGTTGCAAAGCTGGTCCTGTCGGTGGGAGGACGTCGCAATGACGACACAGCCACACTTTGACACGCTCTGCAAGCAGAGCCGTGCTGGAGTTGCCCTTTCGGTGCTGCTGGTGCCCGTCGAGGCCATAATCCTGGGGTTGGCGGCGTATCAATTCACCCTACGGAGACAGCTCGACGTGACCGCACGTGGGCCCGGACGCAAGGCGGGAAGCCCGGCGCTGTCTTAGAACTCTCGGGTAAGGGTTCCAAAGGCCCGGGTCGAGGTCATCATCTTGGCTGCCGGTGGCGTGTGCAGACAGAAGGGACTCCTTTGGAGAAGGGGGGAGGGGTGTGAGGGGAGATGAGGTGGGTGGAGGCCGGGATCGGTCTCGACTCTTGGGCTATTTTATGCTGCTTTATTGGCGTTCCTTAATAATTGACGAGACCTGCACGACCCGACTTTGAGCTGCGTTCAGAATCAGTGAAATGTGAGATGTTGGCCAGGACAAGGTGGATCTTGTAGGTTTCTATTAACAGACCTACTTGGGCAATCCATTGGTCCGCTTACGAGGCATGAAGACATTGAAACCCAATTGTGCGTGCCATGATTGGCCGGAAAGGGGTTGCAAGGAGTTTGACGCCGGAAATATTCATATTCATGGTGAGAGCACGTGGGTAAAAGTCCCGAACCATGCATCTAGAGAGCTCATTGCTGAAGGTTTGCTTCGGCACAAAGAGAGACTGTGGCTGTACAGGCCTCAACCCTTGGTGCCCATTAAGCTTCAGATCTTTGCGTTCATCTCTACTAGGTTCTCTAATCTAGACGTCCAAGTAATTGTTTCTCTGGCGACAATTGAAGGATTGTCCGGAACCGGTAACCTCTCTTGGCAGAGTTTTGCATGTCCATGTCCATCATTGCTCGCAACCCAAAGCTGACTGACACATTCCCCTCCCCAACAAACTCAGTCTGTGGCTTATTACGATAAAACGACAGCTCATCTTTCGGGCCTGACTCCTCACCTGCCATCGCCACATCACCCACGATAGTTCAACATGGCCTACGGTCATCATTGCGTCGAGGCTCATACGCCTTCCGGCTACAAGTTTCCCTCTGACCGTATGCGCAATCGTGTGTGAGGTTCTGCAATCATCAAAGATCTGACGCCATTCACTAGGGCTCACAAAATGTCCCAAGGATCGGATACCGCTGGTTCTGCTGGCATGCGGCTCATGTCGGTCAACTTGCCTTTCTCATTCTTCTGTAGGCTGACGGCCATAGTTTCCCCGATCACCAAAGGCATGGCCCTTTTATGTCCATCTATTCCGCCCTATCCGGTCGACAACCTAGCTAGTTAAATGGAGACAAGGCTAACATCTATTACAGCACATCTAGAGATGTTTGATAGTGCGCTATCGCCGAACAGGATTCCACTACCAGTAGTTACTAATGCGTTACCGTAGTAGCTCGAGACTATGCGATATCAGCGGGAAAGCTCATTTCTTTGTATCGCAATTGTTTTCTCAGTACTAACGCCTCTCAGGATTCGGAGTCGTCGGGGGGGTCCTCAGTCCTGGTAGGTTGCATTATCCCCACGCGTAGGCCCGTTTGTCAACTTACGCCCTCTCTAGTATCTGACGGTTACAAGGTGCGCCTCAGATTGACGACCTTGGACTGCCGCGCTTACCGTTTCCGCAGAAACAGGGGCTGGCTCCCGCTCATCATCGTGTCGAGATGTGCAAGCTCGCGGCCGAGGGTGAGTACGGTTGGCTAACAGTCGACCCCTGGGAGGCTGAGAGTCCAACTACTATCCCAACTGCCCATGTGCTAGATCATGTCGACTACGAGATCAACGAGGTCATGGGAGGCATCGAGTGCGACGACGGGACTAAGAGAAGTGCCAAAATCGTTATGTTGGCTGGTCTCGATCTGGTCCAGACCATGTCCACGCCTGGCGTTTGGGAGAAGCGCGACCTTGACCATATTCTCGGCAGATACGGCCTTTTCGCCTTGGAGCGTCAGGGCACTGAGACGGAGCCGGCTTTGGCAAGCCTCAAGCAGTGGAGGCACAACATACACATCCTTCGCAAGGTATGTCTTTGCAACTACACGTGCCACGGTTTCGGTGGCTGGGCTTAGAAAGATGCAGCATGTCGCCGAAGATATTAGCAGCACCAAGACCCGCTTGCTATTGAAGCAAGACGAGAGACCGGACTATACAGAGGTCAATAACCCCAATCAACAGTTAAATGGGGATCAAAGCAGCCCGAGTCTGGATGACATGTTGGTTCAACATCTGGACAACTCCGACTTGCTCTGACGTTTGCACACAGGATCCCCAACACCAAGGTCAGGGACTACATCTACACACACAACCTATATCGCCGTTCCAGCTTTGATGGCCGGCAAGATAGATAGGCCCAGTTGATAAAGGGCTGTTTCCAAGTCACCTGGGTGAAAACTAAGCATTTAGACTCTACAGGGGGGAGGGGGGTCGACTCTTGGGCTGACAAGGTCTAGGTCCATTGCCCTTTTTTGACAGGTCATATTCCAGAATCAGTAGTCAACAAATTCAAAGTCCTGCGCGCTGACCTGCAAGCTTGGCCCGAGACAAGCAAGCAAGCAATGGATGGATGGAGCAAACAGAGCAAACAAAACAAATACACGCCTGAAACTTGACTCGGCCACGCCTAGCGCGCGCCCCCAAGACCCAAGCTCACGCCCGCGAAAGCCGCGCTGTGAGGCATGTATGCATTCCGACAGTCTAGATGCCCCTAACGAGTGCCTCGCATTCGGATGACGGAGATGACGTCCGCTTCCGATCAGGGAGAGATGGTGAATCGAAACTGAAGGTGTCAAGAGCAGGTATAGGGTAGCCGATTCACATCTCGATGGCATTGCCGAGCCTGATTCCCAACAGCCTCACATGGGGGAGATTAACCACCGCCAGGAAAAAGAAAAGAGCACCTCAGCCCCAAGATCAAGCACCGGCTGCCACGAGGCATCCCTCAGATCCCTGTGAGTCAGGCCGCAATGCATGGCCGCCTGGAAGATGCCTGCACATGTATCTGTAGGTATGTAGCATCCAATCTCTCTCTCTGCTAAAGGCGCCGGCGATTGATATTGCAATGAGACGCTACGTCCATCGAGGGCAGACAGACGTGAACAAGGTAGAGAAAGAAAGAGATCGCTTGTTGCTACAAAGCATATAACGATTGCGTAACATGTCGGTTTCATGTTGAGGTGAGGGAGGAGAAAACATAGGAAACCTGCAGAAGCTGTAACGTGAGATGGCAACACGAGAAAAAAACGACGGCCCATACGCTGACCTCGTGACGTGTCCAGAAGATACTAGAGATGGCGTCTAGGATGCTTGCTCCCTCTGATTGCTCCAGCACCAAGTTTCAGTGGCCGAGACAGATTGCTTCCACAGAGGGTATATCTGCTCGCACTGGCCGCCATCAATCTCAGACTTATCAGTCTTTGTGACATGCAGCAGACCGTCCAACCCTGTCATGATGACATTATATGGCAGCACAAAAGCTGTACGTATTGCCATCCAATGGCCAAGTGTCAGCTCGAGCAACCTTCTTTCCTCCCGAGCACTACTAGAGAGTCGACTCCATCTTAGGAGATACCATGATGCCCCCGATGCACCTTGCGCCGGTGATGAACATCCCTCACCACACCAGAGGGGACTCGATACAGCCTGTGGATGCAAAGACACGGCAAGCCAAAGACCCTCCCAGGAGGCTATCGTCTCCGAGGCTCTCGGCGAGCGAAAGAAGAATCAAGCCAAGGTTGAGCAAGCCAAGCCTGGATCCTGTCATAGAAGGTGATCAACGGCCGACGAGAGATGTCCAAAGTCCCCCCCCTGGCGATATCACAAAGGTGACGAGAAAGTATTCCTTACCAGACTTTCCGAGGCCACGGAGCGACTACTTCGAGGAAGCTTTTGCCGCCCTAAGTCCAGAAGATCAAGTACGGAACGAGTCGATTGTCCTGGCAGAGGTCAAGACCAACATCATCGTAAGAGACCGCCTCTCTGTTCTCGAGATCATCTCTGACAGGAGTTTTGCAGGTTAATGACGAGTACACCTTTGTCTCTGAACTCTCCGAGCATCTCGCACTGAGATATCACCGGCCAGTATCTTCCATCGTGGTGACACTTCAGCACGGAGCGTGCATTCTTTTCGGAGGGAGTTGCGATCCCGCGTACATCATGACGGTTGAAGCACTGGCTTGCTACGCGCAGACGGCGACGAACAAGCGCAACAATGCTATGCTCCAGAGACACATGGAGCAGGCGCTGGGTGTCCCAGCGATGAGAGGGTTCTTGAGATTCGTCCCCGTTGCAGAGGAGTGCTCTGGGTGGAAGGGCAAGACTGTGGCGAGTGAGATTGCAGAGGCGACAGAGCAAACTCAGGCCCCGGTCGACCATCGAGATTCCGTAAAGGCTCCGAGACGCAGGTCAAGCAAGGTGAGTATCTCTTGAGATGTGGAACTGGCCAGTTGTTCATGATCTAATGGTTGTGAATGTAGGCTTATCGAGATGTCAAGGGTAGAGCAGCAACGATAGCAGGTGCCTCTACATCCCAGGTAATATCGCGGAGTAGATCGATCGAGGAAGCTAGATCGAGTAAGTATGTGACACAGGACGAACCCGAGCCGGGTAAGGAAAAGTCGACAATGAAGCGGAGGAGGAGCTTCATGCAAGCATTGTTTCCTCGGTCGTCGAGTGTATTGAAGACGAAGGAGACAACATGAGCAGAACAAAGGTATGCAAGAGTAACAACCTGCTGGGAAAATACAAGGACAAGTCTAGATGAGACTGGAAGTGTAATAGTTCAAGTAATGTAGAGTGTGTAATCGCAGATCTGGAGATATTGGCCTCTAGGGTAGTAGACTCGACATGAGGAGTGGAAGGTGATTCGCTAGCAACCTCGTGACTTTATACCACTTGACGCTAATGGCGGGACAATAAGCCTCTAAGACGCTGGGGCTGCATGAGGCCCGGTGCAATGCTTCAGTGGGCTGCGGGGGTCAAGAGCGCCATTTATCACCTGAAGCTCGTGGCCCGGACCCCTCAATCAACTTATCTCGGGCGGTACCTACCTAGGTTCACACACACACACAACCTGACTCTCATGAACATCCAACCTCTGCATATCTCGACGACGAGCCTCGCCGGCCATATACTAGGCGTCTCTAGTAGCCAAGACCATCTTTTATATAGGGTATCACCTCCGGAGTAACCATTTTGCGCTACCGCCTATCACTCAGACCAAGAAGCAATCAATCTCTTACATTGGATACGCCAGCCACTCAGCGCGCAGTAGCCTCTCCCCAGCCTCAGCCTCATCACATCCAGCATCAGCCTTGGGAGGGTTGGGCCACAGTACGCACCTCTCTGGACCTCTGGGCCCTTCAAGTCAGTGATGGAGGTAAGATGAACTATTCGTGTTTATTCTGCCTGTGTTTTTGAGCTTTCCCGCTGCTTGTCACAGCAGCTGACAAGCCTCCCGTGTTGCTCGAGTGGGCGACAGATAACCTTGGAGAGCTGGCTTGAGCCCTCGTGTGACCAGCAACGACGACATGCCAGTGCATCTCCGTCTTATCTAGTACACAGATCTGCCGGCCATAGCCTGTGCGCGGTCGTCGGCAGCCACAATATGGGTGACTGCGGTGACCATGGCAGAGCCTTGACGGGCTCGCTCGCACTGATTCGACATTGGCTCGCTTGGTCGGGCTGCGCCGTGGATGGCCCTGTGTAACCTCGAGCAAGTGTACGCGTCCTGTGTACGGCACGAGGCTTTATATGAACAGTCTTTCGTTGCCCAAGGGGTACCCAGGGTTTCGAGACCGGCAGCCTTTCCGCCTGGACTGGACAGGACCTCACGGCCGCGAGCCGCTGCCCGATGCCATCCTTCCCACCCCTTGCCCTGAGCGGTAGAGAATCAAGGTTTCTGCCCGTGCTGTGAGTTGTTCAATCAAGAGGTGATGAGGTGTCTGTCGGTCTGGCACAGATGGGCACCGACAGAAGCGCCTGCCAGCTGCCAGCACCTGATGAAGAGCAGGGACGTAAAGAGATGGAGCTGCACCTTGTCAGGCTTTGTTTTGAACAAGTGAACAAAAATCTATCGATGCTCGCCTTGGAGTGAGATGAGTAGTGCTCTTCCACCCAGCTCTTGACCCTCAAACCCGCAACACCATCCATCAGCCCTGACCCGCGGTTATATCCCCTAACCCTTCAACCATGTCTCTCAGCCCTCCCATCCAAAACCTCACCCTCTCAGATGAAGCAGACGACACAGGAAGCAGTCCAGCCCGGCTAAATCTTCAACGTCTCTATGAACAGTCTCGCAGAGGAGCCCCAGCACCCTCCAAGGATGCACAGAAGCCCTCAACCCCCGGCCCCAATGCCGGCGCCGCCTCCAAGGGCAAGCCCCGGTTACTTCTCATGGGCCAGCGAAGGTACGTCGTGGTGCTACAACGCGAAGACGAGTTTCTCGATCGCTGACCATGTGCTTGTAGGAGTGGAAAGTCGTCCATCTCGAGCGTAGTCTTTCACAAGCTGCCACCGAATGAGACCCTATTCCTCGAGTCAACGGCTCGTATCCAGAAGGATTCCATGGCGTGAGTTGCCCACATCTTGCACACCTTTCACCGACTAAACGATGCCCCTCCAGATCGTTCATGGACTTTCAGGTCTGGGATTTCCCCGGCCAGATCGACGTGTTTGAGAACCCCGGCTTTGATATCGAGGCCATCTTTAGTGAGATTGGAGCCCTCATCTGGGTCATCGACGCTCAGGACGACTACCTCGAGGCCGTGATGCGCCTCAACACCACCATCCTCTTCCTCCAACGCACGTATCCCAACATCAACATCGAGGTCTTCATCCACAAGGTCGACGGCCTCTCGGACGACTACAAGCTCGACATCCAGCGCGACATCACCATCCGCATCCAGGACGAGCTCTCGGACCACGGCTTCGAGAACGCCCCCGTCACCTTCCACCTCACCTCCATCTACAACCACTCCATCTTCGAGGCCTTCAGCAAGGTCATCCAGAAGCTCATCCCCCGCCTGGGCACCCTCGAGTCCATGCTCACTAACCTCTGCCGCACGTGCCGCTTCGAAAAGGCATACCTCTTCGACGTGCTCTCCAAGATCTACATTGCTACCGACAGCGCCACCGCCGACATGGCCAGCTACGAGATCTGCAGCGACTACATTGACGTCATCATCGACATCACAGAGGTCTATGGCACCTGGCAGCGCAGCGATGACGGCCGCCGCCGCCTCGAGGGCGAACCCTGGAGCGCCCCGATCGAGAGCCAGGTCGGCTGCCCTACCGCCGAGAGCTGCCTCGTCCTGCACGACGGCAACAAGCCCATCATGCTGCGCGAGGTCGACCGCTACCTGGCACTGGTCGCCATCATGAAGGAGGACTCGTACGACAGCATGCCCCTGGTCAACATGAACGTCGAGGCTGTCGTCGAGGGCCTGACAGAGTTCTTTGACATCACCAAGCCGCGGCAGTGAAGTGGGTGGATGTTCTGGCTGCCAATGGACCTCGAATCAAAAGTCGACACTGGCCGTGCTTCCTTTCTATCTTGTAAATTAGTTTATGCTAGCGTACTGTCAAGATTTTCTTCCGCAACTTCTCCGTTTCAGCCTCTTCCTCACAATGTTGAGCCATAACCCGAAGCCTTGATATGTATCTTTAGTCAATCTGCTCCAGCTGAAGGGTTGGGAAGTGAAAAGGTCTTGAGCACGGTTCGATTGCTCTCCAACAAGCAAATCCTCGGCGGCATTTCTCCCCTCGCATCGTTCCTGTCAAACGCCTCCATGCGTAGTGGCTTGAGCACCGAGTTTTCAGGGAACGAATACGTCTTGAGGCCATCAGCTGACAGGCGAGAGGTCTTGGTCTGATTCTCGGCATCATATTCGCTGTACGGAAGCTTGTCTGGCCGAGTCGGCACACAGATAACATGGTGCTTGTTATCTGAATTCAAGGTTAGTGTACCATTGAACACCTCGCATGGGCAAGGTGTAGAAACTGACCTTGGTCATTGCAGAGAATGACAAGAGTCTCATCGTTGAGGAATTTAAAGTCGACCAAAGTACGAGAACCGAGATCAATACAGCAACTCGTTGGATACTGGTTGGTGCTGATGCCGTTGATGATGCCGATTCCAGCGCAGAAGATGTGAACTTGATCTTGTCAGCATTTGTCGTTCCCAAGAATGATGTTAATTGCACACTTACCCTGACTTTTTGTCTCCTTGGACGTCAATGCTGTCATGACTCTCACATCCTGGAACAGTGGTAAGTAATAGCATACATAGATACATCTTTGAACGGCCATACCTGAGTTTTTGTCTTGCACATCCTCATGTCCATCTGCGAGATGGGATGCCCGATTGATAATTTGATGGGCTTGCCAAACCGAACGCTTCGCCTCTTCGCTTCCGCAATGCCATCGAAGATGCGGCTCGCCCACGTCGTTGCAAACGCCACGAGGAACTCAACATGTGTCAGGGCCTTCATGCTGGGCTCTCCCCTCTCCATTTTCGTCAGTTGCTTGTCCAGTACGTCAAGCAGGCTTGGCCCATCCTCTATATACGCCAAATCGGCTTCGTAGTCCTCTTGCTGTATCTCATCAAAAAAGACCTTCAGAGAACTATCCGTCAGGTAATTCTGAATGTACGCCAGGGCCTTTTCTGTATCCATAGTTGCCTCCTTCTCCGTGAGTTCCTCACTTACTGAGCTGGACGAGGCGAGGCGGTCGATCTGGAAGCGAAGCCACGTCGAGAACGTCTTGAAGCTGTCGAGTTCGTCCATGACGTAGATTAGAATCTTGTGGCCTATCAAGGTAAGACTGCCAATGACATCCATCAAACGGCTGATTTGCGTTGCTGAAAAGCCAATATCGTCTCGGGTGTCGTGAAACTGAGCCAGGCCCTGTAATCTGCTGAGGATAATCCCGCAGCGGTCTAGAACGGGCAGGAAGTTCTCATGTACGAGGCTTCGAAGGTTTTCCAAACCCGACATTACTGCCTTGTCCCAGCGTTTGTGGCCCTGTGTTGTTTAGTTCACGTACTCAGCCAGTCGACCAAGGACTACTTACTCGCTCAGCGAGACTCTCAACCAGCCATTCACGGACAGGTTCATATGCATGACCCGTCATGGCCAAGTGATATAGAGCTGGGACAATACTTCGGGGGCCGGTCTCGAGGTTCTCGAGGTCACCTTCGATGCTTCGCAAGAACCTTGTTGGAAGCTCTCGCGTATTCTTCCATTCGACTTGTAGGTGAAGTTGCGTTTGCTTAAGATACCTCAACAACTTTTGCAGGGTTGTCAACTTGGATGCCAAAAGTGAGAGATTTATGGGCGAGGATGAGATGAATGGCAAATCCATCGGAACCAGGTGCACTTCTTCTGCATAAACCGGCTTCTCTGCGAGGAGTAAAGCCTGTGTTGAAACCTGTGGATGTGAGGCATGGAGAACTAGCTGCGGGTTTGGCGAGGGACCGAGCGTTGGGCATAGAAAGCTACCGATGATGAAGGAGTCGTAGATGCTGAGTTGAAGCTTCCCATCGCTGCTCCCGATGATCATAATGTTGACCTTGTCATATTCCTCGGGCTTCGGGCTTCGGAAGAGGAAGTCTATGCCTGATCGCAAAGTAAAGACCATGGCGTCCTCGCTAAGGATACATTAGCATACAGTGTTTTGATCGAGTGAAGGAAACAACATACCCTGCCCCAGCACTACCACTTGGCAAAGGGCTGAGCTTGGGCAAAGCTGTATCGATCTCCAAAAAGGTCAGCTCCCGTGGCAGGTCTTGCAGGAGCCCGTCTTCGCCGAAGGCCTGGTCTCTTTCCAAGCCATTCTTGAGAGCTCTAGATACCGCACTGGAGCTCTTGTCGGTGATGCTGTTGCTCGACCAGCCAATGTGAGTGATCTTGTTTCCTGGTCCTTCACCCACTTTGATGTGGTGGGCAGCCTTGTTGTTCTCCAAGCCCATCAGCCGCACAAAACCATCGCTCCATCCAACTGCAAGAAACTGGCCTATTTGAAGAGTTAGCGATGTTATTGATCTAGTATTTCTACGTAGCTACCAGGGCAGAGCCGACTCACCATCATATCTCCACGTTACAGCCTGCGCCTCTGGAGCCTTCTCACCAGGCGCGCCAACCTGGTGGATCTTGGACACAACCTGGCTGGGCGGCCTGTAAACAAGGAGATTCCTGCCTGCCGCGTCCCAAGTCGCCGAGAGATCCAGAGTTGGGCAGCTCACGGGGTAGTCGTTGGGCACCCTGTCTTGATACTCGGTCTCGCTAAAGAGCGCGAGCTGGGTTTCTTGAGTCATGGCGTCTACCGCTCCGGTCTAGAGCACGGGTTTAATCTCGATGGATAGACCATATCCGTGGTCGGATCGTGAATGGATATCGTGAGTGCCCGAGATGGCTTGGATGTTGTGTAAGTTGAAAATTACCCAGTAGGCGTCAAAGGCTGGGTCAATAGACGTACTGTGCGTATATCATCATCGACACTGTATTCGACACCCTCACAGCTTGGCCATACGACTCAAGGGCAAGAATTCAACTGGAACAAGGCTCATGTATACGAATCATGACATAATTAAACTTGAACGGCATCACCAAAACACGTAAATGATCCATATTGTCGTTGCGCCATTAGGTTCTAAGCCCCCGGGACACTCCTGATACCTGTCACTACTCCTACTTTCAAGACATAGCCTGCCACTTTAAAGACCGGCCTCAAGCTGGGCCATTTCCCAAAGATAAACGACTTTTGGGCTCTATCTACTCAATCAAAAAGTTGTCTGCGTGACACTTGACCTCCTTGGAGAACGTCACCTCCTCATCCTCTTCCAGGAGGGATGCAGTAGTCACCTGTTTGCCGCTGTTAGTACCGCCCTGGGCTTTACCAACCAAGTAAAGGCAACTTACATCAACATCAATGTATGGCGTAGACTTGTTGAACCGCACCGTCATGGGGAAGAAGTCGTTCTCGTCGCTGGACTCTGCCTCAAACTCGAACGATCCGCTGGGGTTCTCCTCGTCCACATTGCCGATTGTCCACTCGACAGCATCACCCGAGACATCATATGTGGCATCGAAGCTAGAGACGTTGGGCTCGCTTCCAGAGTAGGGAATGATCACGCTGACATCAGTCAGAGCATCGCTGCCCGTCAGCTCGTACTCGACCGTCATGTTGTACTTGTGTGCCTCCTTGTTAATCCAGACAGTGAAGGTGATGGGACAGGCACTGGCGTCGTCCACCTTGGGAGAAGCCCTCCATCGCAGGACACCGACTGCGTTGTTGACGGGGAAGCCCCTGGCAGTGTTGCTCATCTGGATGATCTTGGAGCCATTGAACAGATTTCGGTCGACGTTGGGGTGGGTGCGGAACTGGGCTCCGTGTGATGGAACGGCGTGGAGACCAAGCTTGATCTTTGTCAAGCTGGGATCCGAGATTCGAAGAGTAAGGTCGCCGCTGATAGATAGCGAGTTGACGGCACCTTCGCGAGACAACTTGGCCGAGATAGCCTCCGAGACGGTGACGTGGATAGCATCACGATCAAGCGTCGACGAGATGCGAGGCTCGGGGATCTCAACGTGGTGTGCGGGCGCCGGTGTAACAAGGGGCGAATCGTCTATTTCACCACCCATATCGCCTCGTACTCGCTCGAACATATCGGTCGTCTTGGACTTCTTGCCCAACTGCATACCCTTGGCCTTGGGGGCGAGGGGCCTGTATCCTGTTAGTGACTATAGGTTGCCGGTAACCTGGCGATACGTACTTGCTGAACGACTTGTTCTTCTCAGCCTCGTATGAGTCGTAGGTATTGGCAGCGCTCGATTGCGAAGTAGAGGTGTACGAGGGATAGACGGGAGTTCGAGGCATGCCACCACCACCGCCCATGCCACCACTGCGACCGCTGCGAGCGGCATCCTTGCGCTGCATCTCGAGCTGCTTCGCCTTTCGTTTCCGCTCCTCGGTAGCTTCCAATTCCTTGTTCTAAAGAGGTATAAGAATGTTGAAACCAAAAAGGGGGCGGCAGAGATTTTGCTTACCCGTGCAATGATCTCCTGGATCCGCTCCTCATGACTCTCCATGTCAAGGAAGGTCTTAATCTGGCTGATGGTCAAGTTCTCGCGGTATCCCAGGGTGACAAGTTCGTCAAAGGCGCTGAGGAGCTCGTAGGCATTCTTAACAATTTCCCGCTCGTCAAGGCTCTTGCATGTGCTGGTGACGACCTGGGCGAACAGATGCAGGGAGTCGATGTCCTGGAGGATGTTGGACTGACGGTTGGTGATGAGCACCATGTAAAGCTCGTCAAGGGGCTGGTAGACGAAGCGGACATTGTCCTGCTCGACGGTGGTGTGTTGGGTGCCGCTGTCGGCCAGCTTGGGGAACGAGGCGAGGAGGGCTTCTATACGCGATCGTGGCATCTCTCGGAACTGTCGAGAGAGGACAGCTTTCCCTCCGCGGGTGCAAATCGAAGCCGCGAGGACGACCTAGAGGGAATCAGCAAGCGGGGCAGGAGACGACCAGAGGTACAGGCGATGCGCACCATCTTGGCTGGCTAATTCGAGTAGGTTTCGGTGGTTGCGATGCAAGATGGGAGATGTTGCGTTTGGCCAGTCCAACTTGTTCGACTCCCCTGGACAGCTGGAGCGGGCCAATATTCCAGTCGGTGGGAGGTTGAGGTACGTACCTCTCTTACGGCCACCTGGAAGGTGGGCAGGAGCTGCCACTGGTCCTTCCTTCACAAGTGCTGTTACCCCACGCTAAGCCGCAATGAGTAAGCGTCAGCCTCCCTGACGTCCAGTCAGCCTCTCCAGGGGGTCCACATGCAGAGCCACGGACGGCACTCGTGAATGCCTGCCTGTATCAAACTCTCAACAGCTCTCTCTATTCTCTGGTCTTCAACCATCTTCCTTCTCCCAATAGCAACCTTGAGGACCAAACGCAAGCGAAGCCGCACGCGTGCCCTTTTCCCCAACAGCATTCATCCCCCCCGAAGTCAAATGTCGCGTACTATCCTGAGCTCCGTTTCTATTCGCACAGCTCGGCTCCTCTCAACACTTTGATTCAGGCCATCGCGTTTACCGTTTTGAAACGTTTTCAGCACTTGATATTCACGCCTAGTCGCCTTCTTTTTGCCATCCGAGTCATCAACAAGCAACATTTACCCTCCCAGGTCTTCCGC
The DNA here is from genome assembly GCA_006518225.1 of Fusarium neocosmosporiellum. Lineage (NCBI taxonomy): Eukaryota > Fungi > Ascomycota > Sordariomycetes > Hypocreales > Nectriaceae > Fusarium > Fusarium neocosmosporiellum. The sequence goes on from SSHR01002385.1 coordinate 17,515, forward strand.
CGAACCTACTAAGAGCCCCACCCTATTCGCCTTACCCCCGAGCACACAAGCTCCCATCTGCTTGGTGACCCAGACATGACGGAAATCGAGATGGACATTGACATGGCAAAACCTGGCGGCCTGGGAGGCCATATGGAAGACGACATTATCGACTTCGACACGGATATGCTCGACCAACACGACCAGGAACCCGAGAATCATGATGTCAACACGGAAGCTATGGACCGGGATATGCAGGAGGACATCGATACCGCGAACCACGAAGCCTACCAAACAAACGGATACATGAGCGAAGACGTCGATTTTGATTTGCACGACGTCGAGGAGACGACACACGATTCAGCACCAGATGTAAGCGAGACGACAGTGCTCCAGAAGCACACATCAGAAAACCAAACGGCGACATCCGTCGAAAGCGCGCAAGAAGTTGTTGGCCACATTGAGATATCGAACGAGGCAGATAACCAAAACCAAGACGTTCAAGATGACGCATCTGCACACGAGATTGACTATGAGGTCGAAGATCATATTGAGCAACAAGAGCCGCAAAAAGAGCTGCGCCAAGATTCGCAGAATGAGTCCCCGAAAGGGCCGCACGAGGATGTGAATGCAGATCGCCTGGAAGCGTCTGACGCAGATGCCGCAGCTGGTGACGCTGTAGACGACGCAAACCATCTTGAAGATGTTACTGAGGCACATGAGCAAGAGGCTCAGACCGAACCTGCAGATCAGGCAAGAGGACAGGAATCCACCCAGAATGAAGATGAGAAACACGAGCAGGAAACAGCTCCCGATAACCACGAAACAGCCGCTCTCGGTAGTGCCGAAGACGCGGCTGCCGACAATCTTGAGGAAGCTGACTATGAAGATGGAGATCAATACGATGACGAGCACTCGGCCGACCATGAAGAGGCCGCAACACGTGAAGCTGAGGTGGATCATGATGATGCTGAGCATGTCGAAGATGTTGAACACATCACCTACGATCAGACTGAAGTTGATGTGGATGAGCACCCCGAAGGTGAAACAGCTGATCCTGAGCATGATAATCACTCGACCACTGGTGACGACTCGGCTACAAAGCCAGAAACCGAATTTCCTGCTATCACAGTGCAGTACAAAGGAGATGAATTCCCCCTATTCTCGGCTACCTCGGACGGTTTTTTCACCGACACATCCATTCTTGATGAAACACTTGAGAAACTTTTGGCTGGACTTCGAAGTGAACTGGAAAACGAGATTGCCGAGGACGATGAGTTGGTATTTCAGGTCGATGAGCTTGGCCTTGAACTTGCCGAGGTAAGAATGTCTCGAGCTTGATAAGGAAGATGTGTTAACTAGAGGAAACAGTCAACACAGGGTGAACTCATGACAAATGTGACGTTCCGCCAAATTGTCGAGATCTTTGATCTCCTGGTCAAGAATCAGGACCCGGACGGGTCAAAAACGCTGTATACCTACCTATTCACCAAGCCCAACACAGAGAAGCGTCTCGAGTCTCTGATTGAAAGTGCCACCGCCGGTAAAGGCCTCGACGAGGTTATCCACCTCTTCGAGTCGCCCATGCCAGCTGCTTCCACCTTCATGGAAGCTGACAATGCAGTTGATGGCCTCCATGAGGAATTGGATGGCTTCGATAGCCCAGAGGACGAGGGGCAACCAGACGAGGCGGAAACCGCAGAACATGACGAAGAGAACTCGGGGGAAGCTGGCCTTGATGCTGATGTCGAGGTACCGACTATACACGGCGACGCAGAAGACGAGCACGACGACGACAATGTTGCTACCGAGCTTACCACCGAAACCCCCGCTAATGCCGGGACCCTTGACGAAACAGTCACAGAAACCGACCATCATCCTGATGCGGTTGCGGAGGATGAGAACTCGGAGCGAAACGGTAAAGCGACCTCACCCTCTTTCAGTTCCTTTGACTGTTATTATCCTGGTTTCTGTCTTTGCGCCCCCTGTGTTGCAGAGTTTGTTGAAGATCACGAGCGTGAAGAGGCGGAATATCGCCAGAGTCTAGGACTCCAACAAAAGGCCAAGCGCAGCCTGACAAGATTTGAGAAGCCATTTCTCGACCACAGCCGCAAAAAGCATACCCATTCGCAGTCCGATTTTAGCATGACTTTTTCATATCAAGACACTGACGAATTCTTTCCAGCAACTGTTGACAGTGAAGCCGACCCATTCGCGGACCTGGAACTAGATGTTGGCGCCGAGGATGATGACGAGGTGGATCTAGGAGATGATGCAGTGACCGAGGAGCAAGTTGCTGTTGAGTTGGAGACTGCTCATGCCAGAACCAACGACACAAGCACTACAGCAACCCTCAAGGATGAAGATGAGACAGGCTCTATCAACGTCGACCTCAGCGCGGATGCGATTGAAGAGGGGACAGTCGAGAAGACTGGACCCAACGAAGAGAATGACCTGGACGAAATTGACTGGAGAGACGAGCCTGAGGTAGACAACGAAGGACCCAGCACTCCGTCTGCCGCTGGTAAGCGAGCACGAGGAGACGATGACGAGGTTGATGCGGAAGATGAACAAGGTACGAATGAAGGATAGGACCTCGATGATGACCCTGGCTAACGTTGTACAGACGTCAAGCGTCGTCGACCTTGAACCATGTTGCCCGCGCACCAATGATAACCGACTCAACCCCCAACACACGCTTGTTCTCAACTGTACTAGAAGCGACAACTGCCGATGATGTATCGACGAGGATAGCTGCTAGCTTGGCGGCCTATTCGCCAACTCTTGATGCAAGCAGCTTGGCCTCTTTCTGGTGGTAAGAAACACGACTTTCTCTAACACACAATGGATGCGATTCTATGGAAACCCCAACGGTCGCTTAATGGGTTCGAGGTAGGTGCGAGTTTCACAGCAACTAACCTGACAGGATGGTTTGATCGGATGCACACGACTACACGCCCTTGGACCATGGCCCCCTTTCGCCATCGGCAACATGGCGATTTGTTTTACTTGATTTCATGCCCGTCTGCGATGATGGGTTTCGTCGATACCCCTCCCTCTTTCCGAATTAGTAGTTCAGCAAAATAACAGGCGAGTCTGGCCGGTAAGAGACAACGGATAGTTTGGTCTTGTACGATACGGTTCACGGGATGGAATGGGGCGTTGGTGGCTTGGCTGGAGACAAAACTCTGCGGAAGCTACAGATACTCTGTTGGAGGCTGCTGTGGATGGCCAAAGGTTGGCCGGGATGGGCAGCGTTCCTGTTGCGGATCTAACTTATAGATGGGACTTGCAGGAGCACAACCTGGTGTTTCTCACCTCTTCCTTTCTATATAGGCTGATCTTGAGAAGGATGTTCTGGGTTTGGGAAACCGTCAATTTGAGCAAGTAGCCAACAGTCAGTCAGTCATGGAAAGGATGGGAGTGGGATCCGATACCGGAAATCCCGCGCCTGGCATTTGACATCTAATTGATTTACCTTGACTAGCAATATCCCTGGAGGACTTGCCTTTTGGTAGATGTGAACGGATGGGTATCTAAGATAGGAATCTGGAGGTTCATCTATCTGCCCAGGTCGGTTGACAGATGTCGTGTAACGAGGCAGCAAAAAGCTTGGCTGTCAGACGTGGGTAGCAGTTCTGACAGCAGACAAGGGTCGCGGGTGATGACTGATAGATCGGTCCTGATTGAGGTGACCATGACTGGGATGCTCCCAGCCCAGCACTCGGAGGACCAAGAGACAAGGCCATGGATGCTGCCAGTGTGGCTGACGTTGAGGCTGACTGGTTTGCTGACAGTGGAGGCTGGGTGTCTATAGAGAGCAGCCTCCTCCGTCTGTAAAGTGGTTGGATGTGTGCTGACGATGGGGAGGAATGGAGTCAATTGCGACGGGTCGGTAATTCAAGGCTCCAAACAAGGCATGGGCACAGGATTGAGCACTGTTACGTATGCGGTATCCAGTCGTCCGGATGTACATATCGAGGGTTTGGTGTCTTGACGGGAGGTATTGGAAGGGAAGGACCCCTAGTTCTAAGCGCTAGCCGCGTCGATCAGGAACATGATGAAGATAGCTGGCCTCAAGTCAAAATCAGCGTCATCGGGTGCGTGTCTGAACACCGCCAGTTTGCATAATGCCTAGTTTTGAGGTTATTCATGATTGAGAGAATTCGGTTGAGGTGGCGCTGGGAGGCGTTCTCGACCGTCTTGGTGCTTTTCAATAGCCTGCTGTAAGTGATGGAACTGAGGGCGGCACCACCGAGTTACGGTTGCTAAAAAAAAAAGTCTGGAAAAAAGTAAGCTGCCCACTGAGAGACATCCATGTTAGATTTGCTCCTGGGGCTGCTGACGCGGACACGAGGACAGTTTTCAGCGGGCCATAGCGAGAATGCAGGCTACCCAGGGGGCGAACGGGAAAAGGTGTGGCGGTGCTGTTCGGCAAGGGCGCCAGCGAGAGAGAAAAGAGACAGAGAGGGAGAGAGAGCGTCCAAAGGCTTGTGAAGAAAGCAAGGGGGTCATCGCGATGGATGGAAAGAAAGATGAGTTGGATGCCAAGGGATGAGCCCCCTTGAATGAAACGCCAAAGGGAGCTAAGTCGTATATAAAGGACAAACTGCCTGACGACGCGTCAAGGCCAATTTCACGAGAGATGGCATCTCTCTGGTCGGTTAGTTAAAGCGTCTGCCTGAGATGAGATGAGGTGAATGGCGTGTCTGTGATAAGCAACCTGGTGATGGATTTTGAGTGTGATTCTCCTGCATCGAGCGTCTGTCTGATGTACAAGTTTTTTCTTGCGTGTGTCGACATTAGTTCAGGGGTGAGGAGGACCACTCGCCCCCTCGATTGAGGATCCTATCCCGTCTGAGCTGAGCCTCGGCCTCGGAGCCCGCAATCTTTAAGAGTCCGGGAGAAGCGTGTGATGGATGATCTTGGAAGGTGATGAACGATTGGTTGATGACGATGATAGTGATGCAGCAGCCAAGTTGTTTGCGTTGGGCATTTGCGTGTCTGCACGAGGTTTCATGTCGAGGCGTTTGGTGTTTCCTGCTTCCATTTGGCACTTTCCCTTTGTCATGAATCATGCCTGAGGCTGGCCATGTATCAGTTAAGCCCACCACCCACTGCACCTGCTCCATGGAAAGAACAGATGGAACTGGGCGTGCCCTCTCTGGGAAAAAAAAAAACCAGGGTCCACCGCATCACCCGGCTCCACTCACAACTGGCGGGTCCCCTAACGCCAGGGACGCCAGGGGGCCGTGTTCCACTCAGTGCTGGCGCCCTCTGAAACTCGAGGTCGGGTCCATTGGAGTCCATGGTGAACTTTGATCTCCCAGCCCTGGAAGTAGGGACGATACTTACGAGACCACTGAGAGGTGCCCTATAACTCACTGTGGTCAATGTACCTCGACCCCCCGGGACCCAGCCTCTCACACTTCCTGTCCCACACACCACTCATTCATGGGCTTTACTGGGCCGGCCGTGTCCTTTTTTGCCCTTGTCAGGCTACCGTCCTGACTGTCTGCTCTGCCTCTGGCCAAGGTTGCTAGCTTGAGAGAGTGTCCAGTCCGTCCAGCTGCCTTCGCCGCCTCGTGTTTCTTTTCCTTCAGGCCCCCCCGGTCTGGTCTGGCTCCCCCCCCAAACCTTCTCCCACACGAACACGCCAACCCAACATCCACCATCAGCAAACCTACCTATCTTCGATAAACCAGCCAAGCTGTCCCTTTTCTCCCTCCCCTTGCCTTGTCCGATTATTCCTTCTTGCCGCTGCTCATCACG
>SSHR01002386.1:0-18157 GCA_006518225.1 Fusarium neocosmosporiellum
ACAGATATAATGCGACGACGGGGACGGGCTTCGGGCGCCGGAGAAAGGAGGGGGGGAGGGAATCCCTTTCGCCGGAGGACACATCGCGAGCCGAGAAGCGACAAGGGGGAGAGAATCAAAAGGCGAACAAATCGCCCCCCTTGGCGACCGATCCCCCCCCTTAGTCCCCATCAACGCGGGAAAAGGAGAATGATATCGGACGCTCGACGACAGGCCGGCGGTTCTCAACATGAAGTTTGCCAACTTTCCCATCCTCATCCCTGCCTTTACAGCACAAGTACGTCTCCATCATCCACTCGCTGTGGACGGCTTTCGCGATAGTAACCCCCCCTTTTTTACCTGACACGCGCGCAGATCTACATCGGCGCTCCCCTAGTCATAAACCCAGACCTCCTCAACATCCCCTTCGTCCCCAATCTCGGCACCCTCGTCTCCGAGCCCGGCTACGAGCCCCCGCTCGAGGCCACCTTTGTCCACGGGAGCGACTTTCTGCGCCGCGACCCGGACGGCCAGAGGGTCCGCCTCGACGTCTCTAGCGTCGCGAGGGACTCGACGTCGGGCGCCATGCTGCGTTTCAGTTACAATGGCGTCGTCGGGGTGGCCGGCGACGAGGGCAGGGTCATCCGTGGGGACGGCAACGCTACTACCACAGGGTTTGGGAACGCCTGTGAGTTTGTCCTTCTCATGAGCCTTGCGATTCGAGATGCCCCTTGAGCATCTCGCCCCTTGCCACATGTCTGTTGGTATACTCGTCAACCCCCTGGCTGATATCCATAGTCGTCCAGGTTAGGTTCGAGACAAACGCTTCGGGCCTCAAGCCCCTCCAAGACAAGCTCTATGTAGGTTCAGGCAGATTCATCGTCGAGGAGAACCAGCCCATCATTGTTGAATACAAGATCAGCGAGGTGGGTGCGCAGTGCAGCGAGCAGCCCAAGGACGGCCAAGGCGTCCATCTCTGATTTTGATGCGCGTGTACGAACTTGTGACTGGCGTATGGGGACTGGGGGTTATAATCGTGGAATTTCGTCGTCATCTTTTGTTGCTGAGTCCTTGTTTCCAATGAGCGAAATCAATTCGTATTTGATCGAAGCAAGCCTCGAAGTGCTGATGATACAAAAAAGACGCAAAAGCCGCCGGCCGGGTTGCGTGTTTCCTCCATCTTCCGTCTCGCCTTCTACTGCCAAACTCCTATACGAAGCTCTTGTCGAGGCCCCGAAACTCCAATCCGCAGCTCTCTGTTCCTGCAGAAATATGCTTTGCCCTTCTTTCTCTTCTGGATCCTCCAAATGCCAGTCTCGATACATGGCTCCAAGATTGTACACATCTTCTCTGATCCGTTTGACGGATGCCTTGCCTCCTCCCGCTTCCCGTACGACCCCACCGCTACGGCTATGACAGCATGCGCCCAGGTTTATTGGCTCACGCCGGACAGCTGCAGAAGACGCTCGCCCGCCCGGAGATTGGCATACTCGTAAGCCTTGGACTCCGGCGGGAAGGTCCCGTTGGCCGCCCAGAGATCGATCAGAGGCTGCATGGGCTCAAGCTCGGCGGGCTTCAGCATGTCCAGCGCAGTAGCCGTCAGCACAAAGTGGGAAAAGCAACTGTTGAGCTGCTTCTCAAGGTTGAGGTGGTAAAAGGGCTCGGTAAAGTGAGCCCAGTACAGGTGGGCGTAGACACGGAACATCTGTCGGAAGATCATTTGGCAAATGTCGACAAACTTGTCAGGGAAGCCCGATCGCTTGCCGATCCATTCGGGCTCACCGGGGTTCGACAGCTGGGAGAGGGGCGTGGTGGTGATGGAGGAATTGTGCGCGTACGAGACTCCAGAGGGGTCGGTCGGGAAGATGTTGGTGTCGTCGATCTTGCCCGAGATCCATCGCTGCATAAGTGTCATGTACTCAAAGGCTGGAAGTTCGACAGGCTCCCTATTTCTGTTGAGCCAAGTGAAGGAGTGGTTGCTGGTACGTGTGAGCATTTAGAATGAACTAAGAATGAACTAAGTAAATGACGACTTACGTTCCAGCCGACATGCGCGGGCAGGAAGTCGAGTTGCAGATGGAGGTTCCGTCATCTTCCTTCTCATGCAGCACCCGGACAAAGTTCCAGAGGTTACGATAATGCTCAACAACTGTTGACACGAGTTAGCATAAGTAGGCAGAGAAGCGGTGTCACGTGAAGCAGCATACCCTGATGCGCAATCCATTCACCCTGCTCAACAGTCTTGGGTCGAGCACTGAGGGTCATGAAGTTTCCCTTGACAATGTGCTTGGCATACTGGGCATTGAGCCAGAGGGGAAGAGGTCGAGGCAGGTGGTAAGCAGAGATGAGGTCGTCGCTGGCCACGGCGCCACTGGAGTCATCCATGCCGATGGTCTGGGCGAGCGAAGGAGAGTTGGGCAGAGGAGGAACTTTCGGGGCCAGGCTCGCCGAGGATTGACTCCCTTGAGATGACGTCTCTGGAGGTGGCGGCTGGCTGGCAGTGGACGAGGTCGGGCTCTTTTGAGGGCCAGAGGGCTTAGCTGAGCCGCCTCGGAAACGGGCGTTACTATTCAAGTCTTGTCAGCGCGAGGCCAGAGAGTGAAGAGGAAACAAAGAGAGGCGAGGCCGGATCAAGTTGGCAGAGTCAGGATAGGATAGGATGGGTTGATGTGGCAGCACACTATGCTGAGACGGGTGCAGTTGGTTGAAACATTGCTAGGCCCGCCAACGACGGCTGCAGCAAGGCGCCTCGTTTGGAGAAGGCGGCCGTGGTTCCGTGGCGCCCTTGTTAGGGAGGCAAAGCCAGTACGATATATGTCTGGAGGCTCTCCATCATGCCAAATCCTCGACATTGAAGGGCGCGAGATTTGCAGTATCGCCATAGATGACTGATAAGGACCTCCATTCCTCGGAACAGTGTGAACAGCGACCGGGAGCGCCTGGAACGGCGTCGGGCTGCTCATAGCCATGCTGAGAAAACATGTCTTGGATGTCGTACTAGGGAACCACATGGTGAGAGTTCGGTAGTTGCCCCGCGACGCCAGATAAGGACAGTATAGGCATGATTGGCTTCGGGTCATGGTCGAGAAGGTTGAATGCATCAAAACCATGGATTGGCGATGTTGCACTTGCACAAGGAGTACGAGGCTGAGGTCAGCGGGCAATAACATTGCCTGTGCCTCTCACATCTCACTTGCTGATGTCTCTCTTCCTCTCTTCATGACCATGCATCCAACATGAAGCATGATCCAAGAAACCTCAGAAGGAGCAGTAGGAAAACACCCGGCGGAGACAAAACAGACAGGACAAAGACCAGAGACAAACAAAGAATGCTAGGTACTTACATGCCGGAAAAAAGATTCGACATGGTTGCAGTAGGTAGGTTGGCAGAAAGGCGGGGTGAGAGCGTGAGAGGGAGGGAGACCACAAGGGGTGCAGGTTGCAATGCAAAGTCGCTGGTTGTTGCCGTGCGAGTCGAGGGCGAAGTCTTTTGCTGTTGTCGGAGGAGGAGAAGGCGCTATTAAAAGTCCCTCTTTTGCTGGACGAAGCTGAAGCTACGCGATGTCAGGTCCAATATCGAATATCAACAGCAGCGTCAGTTCGAGAAAGGGGGTTTTTGAGGTGTCGGTGTCGGCGGCCGGACAGCATGGAGCGGCTACGTACCCCGTAACTGCCCAAAAAGCGCCACGCGCTAACGCGGGTCCCTCTGGTCCCTCTGAACCTGAACCTCACTCCAGCTCCCTTGCTCCTCCTGCGGCTGGCTTTGCAGGCCACCTGAGACACGCTATTCTATTCTAGGGCATCTAAGCGAGCATTCTGCTGCTCCTGAGGGTTGGTCGCGTTTGTTCTTCTCCACTGACCTGCTGCTTTCCTCAGATGTGTGGCTGAGCTGTGGCTAGTGAATATTCAGCCTCAGGCCCAGATCGCCAAATTGATACCGGGATCAAAGCCTCGCGACTTCAAACTCTCGCCTTGCGCGCCCAGCACCAGCTCGCCTTTTCCACCAACTCCATCTCTTTTCGGGCACTTCACTCTCCCCAAGACTCACATTGCAAAATGTCCGACTCAGAAGACCCCATTGACCCCATCGACGAGGGTGGCGATGACCTTTTCGGCGACGAGGGTGATGAGGATGTTGCGTCCACCAAGGAGCGCGTCCTCGACGACGACGACCTCGCCTCAGACCCTGAAGGAGATAGCTACGCGCGCTACCGTAACGACGATGACGAGCAGATGCAGTTCCAGACTCGGGACCGAGTTGTCATGGGTGTCAAGACGTATCGGCATAGAATTCCGAAACCCAAAGATGGCGCGGTAAGTGCTTCCATGCGCCTCATCAGGCACAGAGCGCTAATCAACCCCCTTAGCTTCGAGTAATGCGTATTCCCAAGTTCATCAAGATAATGCCCGAAGAATACGACCCGGACACGTTTCAGCCGAGCGAGTTCGATCTGGCCAACGCCAAGGCTCAACACCCCAAACACGTCGCTCGAGTCCGAAGAGATCACAGCACCGGTGAACTCAAGAGCAACACCAACATTTTCCGCTGGAGCGACGGGTCCGTGACCATCTCTATTGGCGGCGAGCATTACGAAATCCAGAAGAAGGCTCTGGCTCCGGCCGCCGACAAGCCCTACAATGAGATCCATGACGGTCACTACTATGCTGCCGCCGCCGAACTACACAGCAATCTCCTCATGACAGTTGGCCACATCACAGAGCAGTACAATGTCCGCCCCAACAAGGCTGTGGGCGACGATGCTCTGTCTATCCTGGCCGAGCGCATGGCACAGGCCAGCAAGCCTTCACAAGGTGGTGACATGATCATCCGAACCACCCGCGACCCAGAACTCCAAAAGAAGCAGGCCGAGTTGGCTGAGAAGGAGAGAATGAAGGCTCAGCGACGACGAGAGAATGCTGCTGCCAAGATGGACGGCGGTTATGGTCGATCTGGACGCGGAAACCTATCGATCGGGGAACTTGAAGGAGGGCGCCGAGGATTTGGGTCATCTCGTAAGCGTGGTGCTCCCGGCTCATCCAGGCCTAAGCCACGGAGAGGCGACGACGAGTCGGACGAAGAACTTGCCGAGGCGGTTGGGCGACATGAGGGCTACGATCTCGACGACGGCTTTATCGTTGGCAGTGACGTTGAAGAGATGGACAGCCAGGCCGAAGACGACGACGAAGAGGAGCTGCTGGATGAGGATGAGGACGACAAGCCTCGTTCGAAGAGACAGAGAACCCGGGACCGCAGCCCCGATGAGGATGCTGAGGGCAGTGATGTCGAACAGGTGGCGGGTAGAGCTCGACGGAGGAATGTCATTGATGACGATGACGACTAGGAGGTGTTTTTTATCTATTGTTTGGCGAAGTTTTTAAGGCTCCTAAAGAGGATAGTTGCATAGGAGACGGTTTGTACTATGATAATACATGATAATCTCGGATCTCTGGGCGACCCGAAGCCATCATTGGCCATGTATCGGCAGCAACTCTGGGCTGGCGCGTCGCGACAACTCGTGGTGATGCTCTACACATCTGTGGCAGGGCTGGTTGATCCTTTTCGCGTATCTACATGCATCAATTGCTTTATAGTCGTCAAACTGAGTACATGCGCCATTGCCTGGCATGGGTATTATGGGCAAATGCCGGAGATTGTCTGGAGTCCGGTGATCTCATTGGCAATCACATGCTTGAAATTAGCGTCCAGCTTTGCACTTTGTTGAAGGGCGGGGAGCTCCACGAACCCAACAACAACAGTTCAGTTCAACGAATACAACCACAAGTTATCCTATAAGAACGGTGCCGCGCCATCGCCTCTTGACGTTGAGACTAGACGCCCAAAAGCAGTCGACTCTGGACTTGCATATGGCATTGTTGCTCTCCCCGTACGACCATGACCTAGTTAGATGCGCGTGATCCTCCTGCCGCGCTCGAACCGACCCCTTCGGCCCTCTTCGATGGTGCTTGTGATCGTCCCTCGGCAACGATAATGGGGGTAGTTGTCGCCGTCTGGGGTGTCGTCGTCGACGTTGCCAGCTTCTGGCAGAGGGTAACACCCCTTCCCCTTGGCTTGCTTCTACTAGCACATCCCGTCTCTGACCATGTCGCTGCAGAAGCTGCGCAGCTGGTACTCGCGCAAGAGCCCCGTCGAGCTGTGGCTGGACATCTTGCGCACTGCCGAGGCTTTCGAGGACTGGGAAGAAGCTGCACTACACCTGGACAACCTCCTCGGCCTTGATCTATGGTATCCGTCTTTGGCGACGCTTGCGCGACTGGTGCTAACACGTCGGCAGGAGGAATAACCCGGCGTCCAAGTACTATGACTGGCGACTCATTGCAGAACGACTCGACTCCCTCGCCAGCGCCCGCGAAGATGGCAACTTCCAACAGCTCGTCAACCTCTTACGATCCGGTCTCGTGAGGAACCTAGGGAACATCACCTCGCCCAAACTATATAACCGATCGTTTGCCGGCACGAAATACCTTATCGAGGAATACATTACACAGATCGCCGAGGCAGTCGAGGATATTCGCGCCCTCCCGACTAGCCCATCTGCCATCCATGGAACTGGGCCGTCTCTGACGACGCAGATGAAGCTGGACTGCATCCATGACACGAGGCAGGCCTTTGGGAGGAGCACGCTGGTGCTACAGGGCGGTGCCATATTTGGCATGTGCCACTTGGGCGTCGTCAAGGCCCTGTTCTTGCGCGGCCTGCTCCCGCGCATCATCACCGGCACCGCTACAGGCGCCCTGATCGCGGCCCTCGTCGCGGTCCACACAGAGGACGAGCTCCCTGCCGTCCTGAGCGGTGATGGCATTGACCTGTCAGCGTTTGCGCCCAAGAGCGGAACTGAGAACGGCGACGTTTCGAGTTTCCATTCACGATGGCAGACCCTGCTTAGGAGGATCCGCCGCTTCTCGAGAGAGGGATACTTCCTTGATGTTACTGTCCTGGAGGAGTGCGTCCGGGCCAACGTTGGTGATCTGACGTTTGAGGAAGCCTATAACCGCAGCAAGAGAGTCTTGAACATTACGGTAGCGACAGAGGGTCAGGGAGGCGTCCCGACGCTCCTCAATTACCTCACTGCGCCCAATGTGGTAGGTTGATGCTGCTGAGTATCTGCTTCTATCAGTGCTAACTTGTGGTAGTTGATTTGGACGGCTGCCGTGGCTTCGAATGCGTCTTTGCCATCACTGTATGGTCGCCGCAAGACAACCATGCTCTGCAAGGACGCTCAGGGGAACATTGTTCCTTGGGCGCCGGCTAATACAATCGACTTTCGACATTGGACGCACACGTCCTACTCTGACCGCGACTCACCTCTGCGACGCATTGCCGAGCTGTTCAACGTTAATCATTTTATTGTCAGCCAAGCTCGACCATATCTCATCCCCTTTATCCAGTCCGACATGCATGGGCCGTCCCTTGTCGAAGCCAGGAGCAAGACGACTCAGGTGTCTGCTTTTCTGGTTCGTATGGTTGGGTTGGAAATAAGACACCGCCTGCGCCAGCTGGATACGCTGAGCCTACTGCCCGCCGGCATCCGCCGCTTTCTGGTCGACGAGCAAGTCCCGGCCGCTTCCATGATGCTCGTGCCCGAGGTGACGGCAGGAGACTTTGTGCGACTTCTCGAGACGCCCACGCGGGAGACGCTCGATTACTGGATCTTGAGGGGCGAGAGGAGCGTGTGGCCTGCCGTGGCAGCCCTGCGCATCAGATGCGCTGTCGAGAACGAGCTGGATAGGTCGTACCAAGTTGTGAGGAAGTTCAAGGCCCCCGGTCTACGGCGAAAGGGGAGCATGGCGGCGAGTATGGAGGCTGAGAGGAGGGAGCGTAACGGCGCTTTCGGGTCTATTGGCACGGACGTGGATGCAAATTGAAAGAAGCTTCAGGCATATTGACCAGTAGCCTTGTTTTTGTTTAGGACACAATTGTATAGCAACCATACTCATAAATACGAACAAGTATGGGACAATGGATGGGATTCAAGGGCTAGCATTGTTACGGGTATTAGCTTCATGACTATTCCATCACTGCACTGCCTTTGATGTGATGCTACCATTCACTCTCGGTTTATACTCGAGCTGACTGAACACCATGTCGCTGAAAGCAGAACAATGCACCCTTTACACTCGACTTTGTTACAGCCTACCTACCTATTCATTCACCAACAATGGTATAAGAGACAATTGTTCCTGGCCGTCGGTCACCATAAGCCAGACAGCCATACTTTCACTTACAAGAACTGTGAATATCACATCAGAACAACATCCATGTAGCCAGAGAGATACTGCTATCAATCCAACGCGAACAACGCGAACAACACTCACGAGCCTACCTCAAACTCACGATGGAAGGCCAGGAACTGCAGAGAAGCGTGGTTGAGCCCACGCGGTTACACAACGCCACCTTCATCCTCCTCCACGATCGCGGCTCTTCGGGGGCGGAGTTCCAGTACGCCCTCTGCAACGCCCTCCTCCCCACCCGAGTCAGCCAGGTCGTCCCGGGAGCCCGGTTCGTCTTCCCGGATGGCCCGCTCACGAGTCCCACGGGAGGCCGGGACTGGTACGCCCTCGAGCACCCTCACCTAGAGTGCGGTGACGCGGCGAGCCTGGACCAGTGGGTGCACGTTATGTACGCGGCAGAGCAGGTCGACATGGTGATTGAAGATGAGGCGCACATCATCAGCAGGGAGAACATCTTCCTTGGAGGCGTCGGCAAGGGGTGCGCCGTCGCCATGATGACGCTTCTCGAGATGGAGCATCCCATCGGGGGCTTTGTCGGATTCGGGGGGTGGATGCCATTTGTCAGGGACATGAAGGATGTTGCGACGCTGGGTATGATCCAGACTCCTAATCCGCCCTTCTCCCAGGACGACCAGCACAACCAAGATGGCAACGGAGGCATGGCTCCTGGCCAGGGCAGCGGCTCGATTGACCCTCGCCTACTCAGCGTACAAGACGGACAGCAGCAACAGCCCCTCCCACAAGCCATCTCTCTACCCCCCCTATTTCCGCAACCCGACCAGTCCGCAGGGGCACGGCACCAACGTGTGGCGCACTTCCTCCGTCAGTTCGAATGGACTGAACCAGCCCGGTTCAAGTACGAGAGAGAACTGAGCACGGCAACGCCCATCGTGCTGATGCACTCGCCCAACGATGACACCGTCGACCGCTCGCACGCAAAGGAAGCCCAGATGATGCTAATGCAGCTGGGTTACCATGTGGAGCTAGAGGAGTCGAACACTGGCCACATAATAACCAGAGGGGTGCTGGGTGAGTTGATTTCGACCCTGCTCGACGTATTGCCCTTCTCAAACGACGCCTTGAGAACTGATCTCATGAATTTCATGATGGGCTCGGCCATGTAGGGTGTGAGTCACACCTCATGAGCGATAAATATCATATAACCGCACTGTAGTAGACGCCGGGCGAGAGATTCGTCATCTTGGACGGCAGTGGGCGATCCTTGAGGGGAGAAGACCAGGTCCAGCTGAAAGCTGCAGGTAAGACGAGAGCCTTGTGGTTGGAATTGACCAACCAAGTCTACAATGACGCAGTGCATCACGTGTAGGCGGCATTAACTGCGGGTTTGTGTAGGATAAAGGACAGCGATTGACTCATAGACGCGCGAATAATAGAGCATGTATCGGAATGGTGGCTTCTTGAATGCTTGTGAGACAACGACGTAGAGCAGGACTCATTGACGGTCCTGGGGATCCTAGGGAGTTAGACGCCAGCTTTGTTAGCTGCTTGCTTGTTGATTGGGTAGACACGACGTCCTATGTCGTAGAACATTGCAACAAAAGTTGTCCGAGTCCTGGGTGCGTCATTCTGAGGTGGCGAAACGCTCTTGATATTCCCTCACAGCTGCGGGATGGGGAAAGAGGAAACAAACCTAATTGGCGATAAACGTAAGGGTTCACCTGTCAGTACCCCCCTAGTTCATGCTGTCGGGCATTTCCCCATTGGGGACCGATTTGAGGCTCAAAAACGACTCCTCGTGACAACCTCTCGGATGTTGGGTCGTTGGCCACGCTTTGCCAAGCAAGCCAAGTTAGCCAACACAAAAAAGATGCGCGATGTAAGTGCTCGCCGCGAATGAATTCGCCGATGGAAGACGGGTCGAAGCCGAGTTTTTCCGCGTTCCTAAATTTTGTTGATTCGTAATACCAACTGAGCGAACAAACGAGTCGTGTCAGCTGAGGGAGAGCTGACTAGCCCTACGGGGCGTTAGGTGTCGACGTCATTTTGCTTTCGCGAGCATTTCGTCATGCCATAGAGACGCTCAATTCCCTCTTGCGTACGTTCGTCCGTCCTCGGATGAGTTGAGGGCACGTCGTTCATGCTGGAATTCTCGGGAACTCGTCAAATCAGCCCCGCGTGGTGCCCAGCAGAGTGCCCTCTGTGGTCAACCCCTTGCTTCGCAGCAGTGAGACCGAGTGAGCGTGTTGTACAGCACAGCACGGCACAGCACACGCGACAGATGGCGCCAACCAACAGCGCGGATGTTGACATCGCGGGGATAATGTCTCGATTAGTGACATACCTGTTCCATTTGACCGGGCGCTCGGAGAAAGAGTGAGGCGAGAACGCTAGAAAGCTTTGACGGGTCAATGATAGCTCCGTCCGCCTCATAGCTCTAAGGCCAAACCGGTATAGAGGAGGAGGCTCTGTATGTACAAGTCACGCCACATTGAGCTGCAACCAAGACCATTCCCCAGACTTGAGCTCCGGATTCGCTCCCCAAGTTCCAGCATCAGGGTCCTCTGTTTATCAAACTGGTCTCCGACTAGCGAGAGCGCTGCACGCCGTTGGCTCCAGGGCCAGTGGTTTTCTCGGTCGTTGTCGCGTCGGTCCCGAGACCGCTCGTGAGATGGATGTCGTCTGTTGGTGGTGGGAGTTGATGGGTTGTCGTGGTGCTGCTGGTTGGTCATCTCTGATGGTGTCGGGCCAAGTAGGGAAAGGGCAAAGAGGGAAGGAGGGTTGGCTGCGTCAGTGTGCTGCAAGATGTGCATTAAAGGTCAACCTCGCCCACCTCTTCTCTCCTTTTTTCTCTCTGCTACCTTTCTTCTACCACCGAAATTTGAGAATGAATAGACAACTCTTCTCATTCTACCATCACAGACTTATCTGGACATCATCAACCCCTCCACTGTTGTCGGTGCTTGGGCTCGTTGTGCCGCAACCACCGTGATCACCCACCCACCAACAGCGCCACTGCACTTCCGTGCCGAACCAACACACAGCACCAAACCTCTGCCGATCATTCTCTGGCCCTCCCTCTGCCACTGATCAAACACGTCCCAACATCTCAATTCAAACCCGCAGCCATGGACGCCGCAAATATCAATCAGAGCAACCTCTTCGAGCCCACCTCGTCAGCCTCCTCCTCCATCATCCTTGACAACCTCGAGATGACCGAGTCCGTGTATAGAGACAAGGTCGACGTCATCCGAGGCGTCGAATCCGGCCACGAGCTTCCATCACCTCCAACCTCGGACCTCTCAATGTCAATGATGCTTGAGCCCACGCCCGCTTCTGCACCCCCGCAAGACCAAGACATGATGGACGAGGACTGGACCATCGTCGGCTTCGGCGCCTCCACATCGGCCGGCTCCGAGACGACCCGCCCCGCCACCGTCTCCGTCAACGGCTCCGTCCACGACCTCACGGCCTCCAACGTCCTCCGCCTCGATATGGAGAACAGCGTTCCCGAAGGGTCCCACCCGAGCGTCATGAGCCCCGGCTACCACCCAAAGAGGTCCAACACCCGGGCCACAGACATGTCCCCTCCGGACCTCTCTGAAACCTATAGTCCCGCTGCCGCTTGTGACTCGGACGGTCTCTGCGGAATCGGTGCGTGGGCTGATATGGCGACACCTGCTGGGATCCTCGCCAAGAAGAATCGAATCATACCGGGACAGATGATGAAGTAAAAAGTGCTCTTCCTCATCTCCCACATCAGCGAGGATCCCATGATGAAGAGAAGGGACGACAATGTCGTCAGGTAGGCAGGATGAAGGTCGGCCGGTCCCTGAGCCGGAAGGATTCTTTAGAGCTGCTGTCACGCGCGGCTCCACGTTTCACTTACATGATTCTCTTTGCGCGGATGGCCGACGATGCTGTCATTCACTGCATATGCTTTTGCGCCTCTCCACTTTGCGTTTTTTTTTTTTTTTTTGTTGCTCAGATTTTGACACTATACCGGAAGATACCCAGGACACAGAGATTGTTCAACACACCGAAGAAGAGATGGAATGTTTAGGAATGTAATGTACATCATGGATCACAGGACTTGTACGTAAGGGAGGCAGCATGGAGTTAAATGACATCAAATTGAATCAATTCGTGGCAAATAAATGTTGAAACAAGACTGTCCCACAGGCCCTCTGTTTTTCAAACACGCAAGAAAACGATCGACAATGATCCGATCCAGTCCAGTCGCCCTGGGTCCCAAATTCCTTGCCCATCTCCTCTTCCCCAGCACCTTTCTGCGGCCGTCTCCCGATCTCGCTGGCCAGGCCTGTGGGCTGCATATCCGGGCCTTGTCGCACGCGTGCCCCATGCCATGTCCCTTGTGCTCATCACTTCTCCATCCTCCCACGGCCCTGGTGTTTGACCTAGAGAGCCTCTAATTACCGCTATGGGGGAGTGCGACTTCTTTTGTTCTTGTTGTTGTTGCACGACGACCCATCAAACGCATCAAACGGCATCGGATCATCGCCGACGCAGACGATCCTTTCATGCACCGAGTAAACGCGGCCAAGATGATAAAAAAGCCCTGGCCATCTCTCAAACCGCCAAGCCCCATCTCAAAACACATGGTACATCATGGATCTCCCCAGCAGGGCGGTGCAGTGCAGCCAATTCCTTTCCCCCTCGGCTGCATGCCTGCCGGCCAGCCAGCCGAAGGAGCCCTTCCCTCATTCGTCCTATCGAGAAAGTCGTTATTCTGAAACACCAATTGGGCCGCGGCCGAGCAGGGCAGATCATAGGGTACCTGCGTGTGCGACCTGCAACGACCAACAGAAAATGCAGACTGGCAAGGACCCATCTACGTCTTCTCCACGGCCAGGGATCCTGTAAGAACTTCAAGACGAAACAAACCTCTTCTCCATGGGTAATTCATCCTTGATAAGATGAAGCCGTTATCCGCCAAAGCACTAACCACCGTGGCACACAACATCTCACGTCACACAAGAGACAAGCAGAAACATTTGTAGCAGGGTAGACCAACATTGAGTCCAATTGAGTTCTAAAATACCTGGCGCTCATAACACTCAGAGAAACCGCCTCAGGCGGTTTCTTCAGGAGAACCGCCGGCCGCAGACGCCTCGTGGGGTAACCGAAAAGAAATCAAAGGAGGCATCATTAAAGAAGATTATACACCGAAAAGCCGAAACTCATCAACCCGCTCTTCTCCCTTGCGCAAATGCATCATCATGCCCATATCTTAGTTCAGATAAACCATGGCCATAACGGCACCGGCGATCAGAGCCAGGGATGAGGTCATGCGAGCGGCACCGCTCTCAGGGACAGTAGTGGCGCTGCCAGTCTCAGCAGCCGAGGTCTCGGCAGCAGTGGTCTTTGATCCTGATGAGGCATGTTAGCAAGGTCCGTCAAATACCATGCGAAGTATACTCACCCTCGGTAGAGGTGGCCTCACCGGTCTTGGTGGCCTTCTTGGTGGTGGGGATGGGGGTGGTAGCATTCTTAGTGGCAATGGGAGTGTGGATGATGGTGTGCTCCTCGGTGGTGGTCTTCTCCCTGGTAGTGATAGAAACGGGCTTGGAAACAGTGGTGAGGGTGGTGGCCTCGGTGGTAGCGGGGGCAGAAGTCTCCTCGGCGGAGGTGGTCTTCTCAACAGACTTGGTCTCGGCAGCGGAGGTGGTGGCCTCGGTCTTGGAGGGGAGAGTGCCGGTGCCCTGGTAGGGGAACTGCCCGCTGTAGTTAACGGTACCGTCATCGTTGTTCTTAATCTTGAAGTTGTAAGTGTCGGAGGGCAGGTTGCCGGGGGTGAAGGTGAAAGAGTCGCCCTCAGCAGTGGCTGTTTGCTTGTTAGAGACGCCCTCGCGCAAGCTGGAACAATGAAAACCTACCAGTCAGGACGGTGACGTCCTTGGTGTCGCTGGACTTTCCGTTCTGGAGGGTGATGGTGCAGCCACCCTCACAGCCGGAGTACTTGATGGTGAAAGGCTTGCCCTCCTCGACGTCCCACTTGCTGTTGAGGAAAGCAGGAGTAGCCATGGCCACGGAGGCGAAGGCAGCAATGGTAGCGAAAGTGTACTTCATTTTGAAGGTTGGGTGGTGGGTGGATTGAAAGAGTGACTAAAATTACTGTCGTGGATGTCAGTAAATAGTCGTGTTTGGATGTCTGATAACGAGAAAAGGGCGAGTGAAGCTGTTAAATAGTGTTGACGTTGTTGCAGTGGTATTGACAATCATGTGGGGTTTGGCTATGTTTGGTTTGAGTTTGGAAGTGATTCAGGCACACGACACTTTCGACGTTGCTCGGCGACTGATCCGCGGCGGCAGGTGTTTCCAGTGGCAACTCGCAATGGAATGAAGGTTGAAGTTTCGGCTGGTTGGCGGTTGCCTTCGTGAACGGGTGTGTGCCGATTGCCAGTGCCGCGCCGGTGCCAGCGGCAGAGAGTCCGAGTTGTGCAGGTGCAAGCAAGGGAAGGGCAGATCGGACTATGAAAGGAAGTCTCAAGACTATCGACTTACATTAGGTAGATAGGAACAACGAGGTAGCAAGTTGACGAAGGGCGACGTTGATGGAGAACAAGAGAGAAGGGATCGGAAAGGAAGGGGAGGGAGAGATATTATAAAGGGCAACGGAGCAGCGGCAATGGGGATGGATCATAGAGCACTCATCAATCAAAGGGGGACTGAACCTACCTAGATTGGGTGGCCCCGGCAAGGAAAGACAGTGGGAGTCACTTTCCTTCTGGTTGGGGTGTGTGATGTGTGAGGCGTGCAAAGAGGCGTCTGGTCTGTGGAGGTGGACGACGATGGTTCTTCCCCCCTTCCCTTCCTTCCTTCGCTTGAGGTCTGGCTTGCCGTTTGCAACTTCCTTGTCCTGGTCTGGTCGAACTTGCCAATGGCCGTCGCTCGGCTCATACCACACCTGCCTACCTGGGTAGGAAGGCAACTGGCCAATGCTTCGGTACGCATCCTTGGCCCAGCTCACTTTCGCTAGAAACCCTTTCATCATCACATTCCTCCTCCAGGCCGGCCAGCCACGGACCCCCGAGCCCCCCGAACCAGAACGGACGATATCAAACCCTAGCTGGGGAAATTAGTGAGCCCCAGTCTAGAATGACTGCGCTATTCCTATTGTGGACCAAGCTCCAAGCTTGCTGCGGGCGCGGTCCAGGGACACCCCAGCCGCAGGACCAGCTAACGACCTGTAGGGTTGCTGTGCCTGGCAGCCAAAAAGTGGCACGCGCCCGGCCAGAGGGCCCACGACATCCGACACCACCCACAGGCTGCGCAGCGCACGCAGCCTTTCCCTTGATTCTCGATCCATCAGAACTGGAGTTGTCTCCCTGAACCAACTCTTGGCCTTCGGTGGTTACCTTTAATGCTACAATACTTTCCTGGGGGCGAACGGGCTTGCCGCGACGTTATTGGAGCAAGTGTTGGATTCTAGCCTACGAGCGGTGGCCATATGCCCTGTCCACTCTCGCTCTCGGCCTGGCGAAGTGATCTCTGGTCATCTCCAGCCTTACTCGTCCACTGTTGATGGTGGTACGTCCCTTTAGCCGCGCCTCTCCGGCGGAGATCGGAGCTGGTAGTCCTGCCCGGCTAGCCGTTGTTCTGCAACCCGGTTCTGGGCTACACCACCAGCATTGATAGCTACTGTAAGCCTTTCAACAAGCTGACACTAGCGAGGCCTTTGTTGTTGTGTCTTGGTTTGGGCACGTTAGCCGATGACTTCCGTTTCCTGGGTTGAGACGGAAGCAAACATGCACGACGGGCTGTTGTCTTTCTCTTACACCTCACTCACCCCTTGCCGATGCCCACATTGCACATTTCTCCGATAAAGAATGGGGGAGCACAGGATCAACACCCATGTCGCCAACGGTTCTGGACAGATGACTTTCCGGGAAATCTCAGCGTTGTCGCCTGCTACTACTACAATAACTGAGGTTGTTGCTCATGGGCGGTCTGGATGCTTGCCGCTTTAGAATGTGATCTCGTTAGCGCACCGACCTTTCCTCTTCGGGCCGCACTTTAATAACCTCGCCTCCTTGGCCTTTCGATAGCTCCAATGGCGAGCTTGCGCAGCCTCTCTTCCCTGCAATCCACTTGGCCGGATCTTGCCATGACTCTCATGGTTCTAGGAAGCGTTGATGAAAGGGGCGTTGCTCAAGTTGCCGGTCTCTTCGAATCAAATCCCCCAGGGTAGCTCAGGAGCTCGATGACTTGCCAATCCAGCGCCTACAGCGTCTCTAGCCTTCTCGGTCAGCACAACAAGCGCTCAACAGCTCCCGGGTGGGTGCGTCTAGCTGCGAATTAGGTTGAATGGTCGTGCCTTGATGGTGTGGGGTG
Organism: Fusarium neocosmosporiellum; assembly: GCA_006518225.1. Classification (NCBI taxonomy): domain Eukaryota; kingdom Fungi; phylum Ascomycota; class Sordariomycetes; order Hypocreales; family Nectriaceae; genus Fusarium; species Fusarium neocosmosporiellum. The sequence continues at coordinate 16,543 of SSHR01002386.1, forward strand.
GCTGCGTTGCTTGGGCTGAAAATCGAACAACGAGGGCAACAACAACGGGCAAAAGACAACACAGCATGCAGACGCCAGTCAGTCTGTTCCATGCAAGATCTTTACATGCTGGCCAGCTCCCTTCTCTGGCATTGGCGGATCGACAGGAGCGGGCATGCCCTACGCATCCATTATTTCATCCTGCTTCTTGGCCCATACCCGACTTGAAGAACTCTGCAATGCCGGAGCCTCTAGATGGAGGGGGCAAAGACAGCATACGCAATGGCCTACGTACGATGCATTCTCTTCGTCGAACTGGTTCGAGGTGGATAATTAGCCGGACTGGTGGTTGCCCTTCTTCCCCAGCCTTTTGCCATGCCATCGATGAATGGATAGTGACACATGCCGTCAGTCTGGTTCCAAAACCGCCTCGCCACCTCTAGCGTCAACTTACACCAAGGCCAAGTCGGCCCTCTGGTGCTGTTTCTGGGTCGGCATGTTTACTGTTTTGTTCATTCTTTCCATCATCACGCAATGCTTGGTGGCGGAGCATGATTGATGGATGGTCGGAAAGCAGCGAGTGATGGTGTCAAGGTGTTCGGCGACCTCTTTTTTGAGTCAAAGCCGATGGCCTCGAAGTCGTGGATAGCCAATGGGTCGACGTCAATGGCTGTATTCACAGCCCCCAAAGAGTTTGCTTATCCACGCTTGAGCAGTTTATGAAGACCAATTCCAATAGCACAAGGCAGCTATGCATCGCGCGCCGCGGCTGATGGCCTTACACAGACAGCATCGGCTACGCCACGCCGCAGGCCCACAGACGGAGACCAGACCGACGACCGGCAGCTACTGCTACTACTACCAGGACTATTGACTGCATCGCCTCGGTGGTGCGTCTCATCAGCGTCGCAGGCAGGGCCTTGGCTGCCACCCAACGGTCAAGCAAATCCGGGCGAGGCGAAGGCGCGATTCTCAGACAGGTTCTGCGCCGTTGGGCAGATCCTCCTCTCAGCATGTCTCTCCTTTCTCCGTCTGGATCTATGGATACCCTGGCAGTGAAGAGCCTAGACTGAAGAAGTGAAGGAAAAAGTAAATCAAATCGAAGCACGAGACTCGACGATCCAACGTGTGGTCCGGGATTCGAGTCTTGAGCGTAACGGAGCAAGGAGCAAATCATCAGCAAGCAGCTCGGGAACCCCAACTTTTCCTTTTCGCCCTGGTCTAGAGACCACATTAGCGTGCACGCCTGGCCCTTGTCCTCGTTTGCTCATCTCCACTCTTTGCAGTGTCTCTACCCACTGGCCGGCCAGCTCTCGTTGGGCTGCATCGGCGACGCAATCTCCCTCAGCCCCGCCCGCATGCAACAACGTGCATTGCCGCTTCGTGGAATGATGGGTCCTTCTGAGAGCAAGACCTGGGTAGCAAGTATACAGCCCCTGGTTGGCTCAAGAGTCGTTGTTCTTGGACAAGGTTTCGGTGTTGGTCAACTCTCTCTCGATGGCCCGTCTGCCATCCCATCATCTCCCCAGACCTCTCTCCAAAACGCCGGGCTGCCGGCTGGGCGCTCGGCGTTGTTGGTTATCGGCGACTGGGCCTCTCCCTGGCCTGACCGCGATAATATCCTTATTAATGCCTC
>SSHR01002390.1:0-10289 GCA_006518225.1 Fusarium neocosmosporiellum
CCCCCCCCCTCTCCCTCCTCGCACTGCATTGGCTGGTCCAGGGGGAAGAATTTTTGGCTGAAGAGAAAAAAAAAACGGGGGTTCCCTCTGCAAGGCTTCTTCCTGGTGGGGTCCTCATGCACGTGCTGCAACGACTTTGACCCAAAGCGGAAACTTGTCGTGTGACACTTTTCCTCGCCTGAGACCTCGACTTAACGACACGAGGAGAGGACCCTGCGACGACGGCACCACACTTTTCCTCACACACACACGACCAAGTTCTTGGTGCTAAATTTCTACTCTAAATCAGCTCCGTAGTAGATCTTTTCCTAACCTAGGCAATGGCTCATTCTGAAGCAGCCACTGTAAAAAAAGCTTGTCCTCACCGTCAAGTCCGCCTCACGATGCCCTCCCCGTGAACGGTCAACCTCCGTGTCCCACTCGTACAACTCATCTAGACAGGGCAATACAAAAATCCTACGTGCCCAAGTAATCCCGCAGCGCTTGCCTGCCTACAGATGCCTACCCTGTAAAACCCATTACGTACCCGTCGCCGATGCAAGCCTCACAAGCCTCGCACTCACACGCAAGACGCGCCATGCGCACGCGCGGGATTGACTCGCATGCAAGAGATTCTCTGTATCTTCAGCTAGATTATGCTTGAGCTCGGTGTCCATTTCTGTCAATTGTTTTGTTGGTTGCAACACACAGCAATTCCCGTCAGATAATACACACACCACCAGCGAGCGGGAAATGACTCTGTGGCTTTGGATATCAGCCAACCAGCCCATTTCCATCCAAGGTTCCCCCGCGCTGTTACTTCAACTCATGGGATCCCCCAGCGCAACTCTGTCTGCTTGCTTATCCCCTCACTCCCTCTCACGAATCAACCTTTGAGACCATCAAAAGGTCCCCCCCCTTCTCCTCCCTGCCCCAACGGCGGACCCTGCTTTGGAATAACCATAACACCATGCATGCTTCATCCAGCGAATGAAGCCTACCTGCTTCTCTCCACACTTACTTGTCCTGCTGCCAGCCTCTTTTCCCACCCGGGGTTGAGTCGAAATTTAGTCACCATCACCCACCTCGTTCAAGTCCGGCCCGGTTCAACAGCAAACGCCTCGCAGCCACAGCAGCAACAGTGACATTAGATGCGTGGATATTTTTTTTCGTCCCTCGGCTCTTGAGCTCGCTTGCTATGCTACGTACAGTAGATTGTTAGTCTATCGCCAAGTCTAGGCTTATACATGGCTTGCCGGTTGCTACTACGGCCAACTTGGCTAGCCCCGTCTCTGCTCTGACCTCTCTCTCTCTCGCGGCCGATCTCGTACGTCCGCTCCAATAAGAACAAGATCCATTTCAATTTCTCTCTACCTTTTCTGTTTGATAATCCATCCCATATACAGTACTACTCTCTTCCAACATGTCCTTGTTTCGTCAGCACCAGACCCAAACCCAGGCCCCTCCCCTCGCCGGCCTCGCCCCACCGGATCCTTCCGGCTACAGTACCTACACTCTCCTCCATGTCCAGATTTAGAGATAGATTGGTTCAAGTTTATGCTTACACGACGCCAGCCAAACATGCGTCGTGTCTCTGTATCAGGCTCACTTAGGTTACGACACCTGGTAGGGATCATGCATCGAGGTTTGTATCTTGCTTGTTTGGAATCTCTAGTACAACACAACATGTAATCCATCGCATGTACCCTGGGCAGAGCGAGGCGGCCCAGCGAGACATGAATAAGCAGCAAGAGTGATACAGCAACCCTGACGTTGTGCTGATCCGCCGACTCTCTCCTCGTCACTCTGAGCCACCGTCGCCATCAAAAGACCCATCAAACCCCTACCACGACAACTCCCATATTCCATGCAATCACTATTCGTGACATATCTGTGTCCCAATGACGTGCCCTTTTCTTCTTTTCTTTTTTTTTTTTTTTGTCCCTTTTTTTGTTTTGTGAGTTTGATCGTCCAAGTCTTCTGCCCATCCATCATCTTCAACTCTCCCCAGCAATGACGAGACAACTAAAGTCAAGAAACTCCAATGCCATTCCCTTAACCGCCGGATGCACTTACTCACTCTTTGAGTGTCTCGCGCGAGTTCAGTCTGTTCGCCTGCATCCATGCCCCTGCTTTCTTTCTCATCTCATCTCCTTCTCTCGCTTCCCCGCACAATTTCGTGCGCTTAAATGAGACACCAACTCTTCTTCAACTTGGCTCAGTTGTCTCCGCTCAAACGCCACGCTGCATTTCGTAGATACAAAGGAAATTTTAAGAAATAATGGGCAACAACAACAGAAGGATTATCTTCTATGCTAAAATACTGTAACATGTCCAATCTCTAACATGTTACAGCTGCTGCGCCGCCTTGCCCGACCTTGCCGAGAGATCGTCATCTCCCAATCGGCCTTGGTGTCGCCTCCTCGTCTTCACCGCCGTCGCCATCCACCCGCGTCGTCGTCAACGGCCGGGGTGTGGCGTCCACGCTGTCAGCCCCGTCCTTGTCGCTTCCGCCTGTCTCCCCTTCCTTCTTGGATCCTCCCTCAGGTGGTGTCTGTGCTGTCGCTGCTGGCGCAAGCACTCCACCGTCGAGCAGTCCCATCTCCATCTCCTTGGATGGAGTCGTCACAACTTGTGTCACAGCCTCGGGAGTGCTCTCTGATCCCATCGTCATGCTATCGTGGCTATTTGCCCGCATCATCTCGATCCCCAGCTTAGAACTGGGGAGGTTTGTCTTGCCCAGTATCTGCTGGCTGTTGCGTGCGAGCGACTTCTCCCTTCCGCTACCGAGTTCCTCGTCCTCATCATCGGCAGACTCGGTACCCTCTAGCGCTCTTTGCTCCGATCCGTCCCTCTTTCCCTTGAGCTTATCGCTAGCTCGTGGTCGGTTCTCCATTTGTGCCGGTGCTGACTGCTGCGCTAGAAGCTGGGGGATTCCCTTTCTCGATACCTCAATCATGTCACCATCCGTTGTGATGTTCAGGCCCCCTTCGTCCCAGTCGTTCGTTGCCTTGCGGCTGATGACGACTGGCACTTCGTCTGTCGTCACTGATTCCGAGTCGCCAAACAGGGACGAGCTGATCGAATCTTCACGGCTCGACATCATCGCTGTCCCAAGGCGTCCCGCAAAGATGGATGAACCCGACGTTGGGCTGTCCTCTATACGCGCATTGGCTTTCCTGATCCCCATGGGCACCGGTCGAACCATGCCCAGAGATGAACCTTGTCCCGGGGATTCGGGTCGCCATTGGCATAACCCTCGAAGCACTTCGGTCAGCTTCGATGAGCTGATGGGCTTCTCAATCAGTGAGTCAAAGTAGTGAGGCGCCTGAAGCTCCTTGAGATATGCGGTGATAGCCACGATCGGCGTGTGCGAGTTAGCATTCTTTGTCTCCCGGATCATGCGTGCCACGTCGGCTCCGTTGATCTGTGGCAACTGATACTCGAGGAAGATCACATCGAACTTGATCTCGCTCATTGAGTAACGGACTGCCTCGGACCCGTTCGGTACGGAAATAGTTCGGCATCGAAGCTTCTCTAGCAGCTTCTCCATGACCATGCGTGACACTGGATGATCCTCACAGATCAAGACATCCAATGGCCGGAAGGTAGGTCCAGCGTCAAAAGCAATCTGAGATAGCCTCCTTGAGCTCTGTCTGCGTCGCTGTACCCTAAGCAAGGCGTTGTGCTTCTCGCCTTCATTGTCTGACGAAGACGGAGACATGTCGAACACCTGGCTTCTGCGGTTGCGATGATGGTGCAGAATATCTGTCGCAACGGGACTGCCGTCCTGAGACTGTGAGCCCACTGTAAGCGACCTCGATCGTCCCGCCGACGAATTGCTCGACTGTCGTGGTGTTGATATGGACTTCTGGGGCGACAGAGATAGGGGAGGTGGCGCCGTTCCACGGCCCTTGGCAGGGGACGATGTTGTTGCTGCAACTGTGGTGGCCGCCTTTTGCAAGCTCAGAGGCACCTTGGGGATCTCAAATGCCGAGCTAGCCTGCAGAGATGCCGCCGTCGATTGGTGAGAGAGGCTTGAGGAATTGCTTGAGGCCTTTCGTCGCCCATCCGTCCCTTGTCCAGCCACAAACGAGACGAGTAAGGGAGATGATGGCTGAGAGGCCCGACTTGGAGAGGCGTTTGTGAAGCCAGATGGTGACTGTGCTCGGGTTGTCGCCTTGGCATTGGAAATGGTCCTCGAAATAGGGTTCGACATCACGGGGCTGCCTTCGAGTGAAGGTGCAGGAGATATCACGCTGCTTGCAGCTCCGGGGCTAACGGAGGTTTGCTTGCTCTGCGCAGCGAGAGCTTCAGCTCGCAGCTTTTGGATGACATCCTTGTTGGCCTTCTCTAGCACAGGAAGATTCTTGAATGAAAATGATCCAAAGTCGTCCATCGCTACTGGTTCACTCAGGCGCCTCGACTTGAGGTCGCGTACATGAGGAGGGATATGCAGCGGCATGAGCTTCCGACTGATCGAGTTGACCTGCGACCGAACTCGTGACAATGCGTCATGAGGGCGCTCAGCATACTCGGAGCCGGCAGTTGAAGATGGTGGGGATGTCTGATCCTCCATCTCCTCCGCAAAAGACTGCAAGACCGCACCTCTGGCATCAAAGTACTCCGTATCCTCAGGGTTCTCTGGCTGAGGCACAAACTGAGCCTCATCCTCAAGGAGCGTATCCCAGTTCACATCATCGAACCAGGGATGCTTTCGGATTTCTTCTCCGCCAGACTGAAACTTGTCCTCACGATTAGAGCCCAACCGCTGGTGGGGTTCCATACACAACAGCTTGTTGATAAGATCCTTGGCCTCCTCAGACACCAGCTCGCACTCATCCTCGTCTGGCCATTGAATCTTCCGCGCCAGGATATTCTCAAAGACGTGCTCAGCCTCGCCAGCATGGAAGGGGGGGAAACCGTAGAGAAACTCAAAGAGAATACAGCCAACAGACCACCAATCACTAGTTTCGTCCTGCTTGTCACCTTTGATGGTTTCGGGGGCCAGGTAGTCCGGCGTGCCCACAAAGCGTCGGTTTGTATCTTCGGGGTTGAACAAGGCCATTGGAGGGGGCATCATGTTGGATGGTGGAAGGGAATTTCGGGTATGACTGTCCATGCTGATTCTCGCATTTACGCTCGGTGGCAAATCTGGTGATCCTTGGGCAATGGCTTCCTCATCCAGCGGTGATTTAATGCTGTTGGGCTGAGAGGCGGTCTCGGAATCGTTCAAGGAGAAGTTGGTAACCATGTGTGCGAGTGTCTCGCTGCCGCCACTATCACTTCGATGGGTGCCCGACACTCGACGTGGCTCCTGGCCGAGGCTGAAATAGGACGGCTGCCCCAAACTGCCAACCTCTGGGGTCATCTGGGGTGTTGCGCTGGGCGAATGAGCAGGCCCATGCAAGTCAAGCGAAGTAGATCTTGAGGATGCAATAGACGTAGATCGAGCAAACGGCCCTTGCTTGAGCAAGTCGGGTGTCCCGTCCGAGTTCTCACTATTCAACGCCCGCTTCTGTCGGCCAACCAGACCCATACGAGAAAGGCCAAAGTCTGTGAGCTTGAGGTGGCCCTTCTGGTCAATGAGAAGGTTATCAGGCTTCAAGTCACGATGAATAATGCCGCGACTATGGAGGTGCTCGACACCCAAGACCACCTCGCCAAGATATTTCTTTACCCATTCTTCAGGGAGCCCGCCAAGAACTTTGATGAGCGAGGCGCAGTCGCCGCCGTTGAGATATTCCATCACAAGATAGAGATAGTCCTTGCTCGAGAATGTCCAGTAGAGCTTGGCAACAAAGTCGCTCTCTCCTTGCCACATCATGATGGCACGCTCGGCTTTGACGTTGCCGACCTGATTCTTGGCAACCATGTCGGCCTTCTTGAGAACCTTGATTGCAAAGTACTCCCCTGTAGACTTCTTCTTGGAAAGGTAGACGCTGCCGAAAGCACCCTTGCTGATGGGCTTGATAATCTCAAAGTCCTTGATTGAGGGTTGTGTTGGACGAGGCTGGGGAGGAGCACTGGCACCCAAACGGGGTGAAGGTGGTGGTTTCATGACAAAGTCAGATATGGCTGCTGAAGACTGTCTTCTGTGATGTCTATGAGGGTGCGTGGCAGGGGAACTGAAATCGCTCCCAGGAAGCATGGGTGAAGCCTCTGGGGATACCATTCCTTCTTGAGACGTGGGGAGTCCTCGGGCCTTGATCCGTAAGGGGGAAGATGGTTGCGCTGGTCTAGAAGGGGATTCCTGGCGGTGAGGAGACGAAGTGCCAGGCAGAATGAGGCTTCTCCGGTGACGTCTCCGTGTGCTTGCAGCACGCCTAAGGTCTCCAAACTCAGAGATGGGGGACTCGGTCCTGGGGGCGTTACGAGATGCAACCGATGACGACCGGAAACTCCCTTCGCTATCGACAAGTTCGCCTTCTAGGTAAAGAGAGTCTCTGCGTGTGTCTCGCGCCTGAGCCCCTAGGTTGCTTAGGCCACCGAGATGGGACCTTGGGGTAGGGCACTCCTTCGGGCTGCTGGATCTGGTGGACGCAACGAACGAAGTTGGTCGCGAGCGGTTCTTTCTGTCGGAGATGTCCATCTGGCGGAGGGCTGTGGCCAGTGCAGACGGGCTGTTCAACGGCTCGGCAAAGTTCTCAATCTCTCGAGGCTCGGATGCAACAGACTGGGGAGGGTTAGACTGAGGGGGTAGGGTCTCGGGTAAAATATCCTCGTCGTTCTCGACGTCTTCATCATACACTTCGCATTGGTCGTACTCTTCTGGGCCCAGTTCCTCTCCCTCCTCTGTGGAGTCTGTCAGGTCACCAGCGGCAATACGGGCTGCCTTCCTCAGTGCTTCGTCAATGCAGTCCTGGACGAGACACGCCAGCTCGATTCGAATACGCTCGGCATACTCGATGATCTTTCTGTGACGAAAGACGGCATCGACCTTGTTTCGAGCGACCTTTTCCGTATCAGCACACAGAAGAGCCAGGCCCTGCTCCTGCTCCAACGTGTTTGTGCTTGGGGATTGCCATTGTAGAACCTGTGATATTCGGGATTCGGACTGCGGCGACTGGGTCCGGAACTCGCCGTTGTTGTGTTGCGTTGAAGACTCCTTGATGGCAGGAGTGCTGATCTCAATGGCAGTATCGCAGAGATCCATGAGGAGCTCGACAATTCGGGCCTGGGGTCGGCGAACGGCGAACGAGCGTGCCCTAGTATGCCCAAGTCCACCAGAACGCTCCCTTGATCGAGGCAAGGAGCTGCCAGGCGACGATTGTGTTGAAGGCGGTGGCCCGATAGGCAGGCCCTTGTACTCGGCAATGGGGAGCGAGGATTGGTCGCCAGCCAATGATCGACTCTTACGAGCCTCCAAGGCGTCGAGGACTTTAACGATAGAGTGCCGATGCTCAGTCAAATTCTCCTGGGCCATCTGTACATCCATCTCAGCTCGATGCTCCTGAAGACAGAGATCGGTATGCTTCTCAAACCACCAACGGGGAATCTGACGCTCGCAAATGCGGCAGAGGACCGGGGGTGGGGGGTCTTGTTGCTCGGGCTCATCAAGGCCACTCTCGGCAAGCTGAGTCAGATAGCTTGCCAAAACCTCAGCCCCAGAGCCTAGCGAGTTGACAATGACATTGGGAAGGTCAATCTTGATCTCTCGAGGAGCGATCCAAGGACGCAGCATCCACATTGTCTGTGAGGGACTGTCAGTATGCATGATAGCTAGTGCAGGGTCGGGTCCATCTTACGTGGCTCTCACCACCAGACACACTATCGTAGACCATGATTCCCTGGGCCTCAAGGTCGACAGTCTGTGGTTGCTGGTTCTCGGGGTCATCTTGGAGGTCGTCGATTGTAAGCAGCTTAGAGAGGGGTCCAAGCTGAACGGCAAAACGGACTCGGTGGCTTCGAGAATCATCCTTCTTCATAGACTCGACAACTTCGGTGAAGACGTTCTTGTTGTCGCTGACTATTAAGTCGGAGATGGGGAGGCCGTTAACGGTCTCGAACTGTGTGCCCACAACGTCGGTCCATGACGGGCTGACCCATTTGATGGTGCCATCGAGATTGAGGTCGACAATGGTGTTTAGGGTCTGCTCGGCTGCTTCACGGAGCTCCTCGCGTTCTTCCCGGATGTCCTGGCTCGAAGATCTCTCCATAGCAGTGGCTTGTTGTGCCCTCAGAGAGGCGACAGCCGGGGGCGCCAGCGAGGCGCCCGACGGAGAGTCCATGGCGTCTCAAAGATGGTAACTGCTCGATTCGGAGGAGGAGACAGTGTTGGGCGTTTCGTGGTTGTCGTCGGCCGTGGGATATTCGGCCGCGTGCCCGGCGTGAGGGTAGCTGATGAGCCAGCAAGAAGCACAAGTGGGGAGAGACTCGGGGTCTGGCAAGGGCGCCAGAACTACAGACCCGCGAGACTCGAAGACATGACTGAGGGCCGGCAGCGAGGAGGAACTCGGGCTGACGCTGTGGGAAGGCTTTTGGCCTGGGCCGTGGAAAATCGATCGAGCTCGCCGGTGGCAGTCTTTGAAGCGTCTGGAGCCGAGGAGAGTCTTGTGTGCGTAGAATGGGACCCGAGAACGAGCGACGACCAAGCGGACGACGTGGGTACCTTGCTCGGGCACAGGCAGGACGAATTGGCCTCGTTACTCGACGGGGATGGGGATCGTTCGGGATGGACTCGTTGACTATGGTGGAATCCGCACGAGTCGGTTCGAGTATTTGTTTGTCCGAGACGCTCAAGAGCCTGGGTCAAAGTCGCCGTTAAAGCCTTCGAAGGGGGAGAGAGACAAAGTTCAGACCAAGGCGCCTCACGATGCTCGCGTTCCTTCCTCTCATGATACAATAAGCGGGGAAGGAAGGCGCATAAACCAATCACCGCCCACCACCACCGGGGGACTAGCTCCTAGTTGTGCTGAGCTGCAGTGCTGCGGGCACCTTGTTGCAGCGCTTGCCCAGGCTGTGTAAGCTGCGTGCTTTGTCACTTATCGTTCCAGCCCATGGATCCGTTGGTGTCTCCATCAGCCAGTTGAGAAATTTTTATTTTTTTTCTCGGTCGCTATTTTCGCCAACGCTGGTTTCTGCGGCAGTGTTTCTCCATTGTGTCAACGTTTCAGACAACAAGAGAATGGGCCCAGGACACGACAGGCAGGACCCCGATGTTTACCCAACCCCCTCCCCCCTTCCTTCCATGTTTGTTTTTGTCTTTTCTGTTATTAACCTCAACACTTGCTCGCAACCCCGGGGATTCTTCTCGATTCTGTCATCCAATGCAAGAGAGGTTCCATCAGAGGAAAAAGGACAGCGCAGAAGAACTACGGGAGGCATTGATTCACCCCCCACGTGCCTCACGCACTGTAAGAGGACTCCTTTGTCCGTGACGATCGAGATTCCATGCCCAAAAGGTCGACGCCTAGACTCCCTAACCTGTGGATGGAACCATCTCATGTGCAATGTGCTACAGCATACATACACCACGGGAAGGAAGCGCAGCCACGACCTACTCCGTCAAAGGACCTGACAGGAAAAGGTTTTGCCATCAGGTGCCTCGTCGGGGCTGCAGAACGGAAACACGAGGGAGTGCAAAAAACTGATGATCCCTTCTGGTTTCTCCCCCTCTCCGCCTTCTGTGGCCGCATCTGCACTCTCCCCCACCAATCGACGACCCAATGGCACCAATACTGCAACAGTCTCACCCTACTTGCTGCTTGTATTGGGGCTGCTGGGTCTGGGCAGATAACCCCGGCGCGCAGGCTACAGCAGAGAGAGGCATCCTCTAACCCCCAAGTTTGCCCTCCGTCGCCGACCGCCTCCAATGACCGTTGCCCCGAACTTGGGGCCATGGGGTTGAGCCACCGGCCGACGAGCGGGCGTCTCGCGGAGACGGCCCGGACATGGCGAGACAGGCAGCTTTCGTCAAGCCGCATTTGATTTATCCCTAGCTCGCTGCCGGTGGCTTTTGGATGTACTGGAGGTAGGTAATGAAGATTCCGTGATGCTCCAATGCTAGCGAGCTCCAAATGAGTTCTTCATGCCATAACGACGTCAACCTTGAGCTACCAATTGGAACAAGACATTGAACCCACTCATCAGCCGGGTCCCTCTTCTCTCATGCAATTCCCATTGCCCCCCTCGCATTGATTCCTCCCCTCTATGTCTGGTGTTGCTTGCATTGTTGCTTGCTTTTGGCCTCCGCGGGTTCTTGCTGCGTCCCTCCCTTCTTCGCGTGGTGGTGCAATGGATGTGCCAGGTTCCAGGTGCCGGTCAATACAACACAACAACCATGGGTCTTGTTTTGTTTCCCCCCTCCC
>SSHR01002391.1:0-32210 GCA_006518225.1 Fusarium neocosmosporiellum
GTTCCAGTCACACTGCTCGGTTCATGGCTTGTCCAAGCCTACAATTAGCGGCAACACCCCCAACCCCCTTGTGCTCTCTTTCCCCCAAACCTGCCCCTTCTCCGACCCTTGTCACCCCTTGACTCTTGTTGGTCACGTACTCGCCACTCGGGACAATGTCGACCGCCACTGTGCGTTGGCTGGTGGCCGACAGGAGCTCGACTAGCGGTGTCTCGTTCGGCGTGCCCTGGCCCAAGGGGCATCTTCGCCCGGGCCAAGCCTTTACCATTGGGGGAGATGATCAGACGTACCCGCTCGACTCTCGCGAGATTGCCTACTGGCCCGATGGCTCGCTCAAGTGGACGGCTCATTCCGTTAGTGGTAACCTCGGTCGTCACGAGGTCTATCGTGTCAAGCCTGTCGATACGAGCGCGAAGCAGACTGGTGGCATTTCCATCAAAGACAAGTCTGGAATTATCTCGGTATCGACACGAGCTGGGCTGGGGATTGAGTTTTCACTTTCAGAAGGGTCTTCTTTGTTCAATAGCCTCACGCTGAGCAGTCGCCTTCTCTGCGCGGGCGCAACCCTTGTCGCATCCATCAGCAAAAAGGAATACACGACATCTATCAAGAACATCGTCATCGAAAACGCGACCGACAATCGTGTTGTTGTCAAAGTTTCCGGAAATGTTGTCGCCGACGGTCAAGAACATCTCCCCTTCGATGTTAGAGTCTATGTCTACTCTGACGCGCCGACCATTCGAATTGTTCACTCCTTCATCCACGATCTCGATGGCGACGAACCTTTGACCTCTCTGGGTGTCCAGTTTCGAGTCCCTCTCCAAGATACCGAGTTCTACAACAGACATGTTCGTCTTGGCGGTGCAGCCGGAGGTGTCTTGAAGGAGGAAGTCCAGGGCCTTTCGGGCTTGAGATTCGGGCCCACCATCCAGAACAGGATTGACCAAACATCCGGTCGTCCAGTTACACTCCAAAAAGATGAATGGGAGATGACCAATCTCTCTGCCGGTCTGGCTTCGGTCCCGACCTGGGACGCGTACTCCCTCTCGCAATTATCATCGGACGGCTTCACTGTGAAGAAACGAACGAAACCGAGCTGCTCCTGGGTCAGGTCGACCGGTGGTGGGAGATCCGATGGAACAGTATACGTCGGGTCGGCCAACCATGGTGGACTTGCAGTTGGTCTGAACGAGTTCTGGGAGCGATACCCTACCCAGATCGAATTGTCGGGTCTTACAAAGAATGAGGGAACAATCACCATGTGGCTGTATTCCCCGTTGGCGGAACCTCTCGAGACGATGCCATATCACGACGGCCTTGGGCTGGACACGTACCCCAAACAGCTGGATGCCCTCAATGTTACATACGAGGATTACGAGCCCGGCTTTGCCACCGCAAATGGCATCGCACGATCCAACCAAATCTTCCTCAGACCCTTCTCAGCCACACCATCCAACCAAGACTTTAGTCTCTTTTCGTCCCTTGTTCGCGATCCTCCGTGCCTGGCTCCTACTCCAGAGTATATGCACTCTACAAAGGTCTTCCATGGATGCTGGTCTCCCGATTCTCGAATCTTGGGCGATATCCCAACAGAGAAAGAGTCCAACATTGAGAAGAACCTCAACTTGCTGTTCAAGTACTACCAAGGACAAGTGGAACAGCATCGATGGTATGGCTTCTTAGACTATGGCGACGTCCAGCACACGTACGATCCATACCGTCACGCATGGAGATACGATGTTGGCGGCTACGCGTGGGACAACTCGGAGCTGTCGACAGACTTGTGGCTCTGGCTGTACTTCCTCCATACAGGTCGCGCCGATGTGTTCAAGATGGCTCGGGCCATGACGGCGCACACCGCCGAGGTCGACGTTTACCACTCTGGCAAGTTCAAGGGTTTTGGAACTCGTCATGGCGTGCAGCACTTTAGCGATAGCTCAAAGCAGCTTCGAATCTCCAATGTCTTGTACAGGCGCATCTACTACTACTTAACAGGCGACGAGCGCATGGGAGATTTGATCTCAGAGCTCGGTCAGTGCCAGAATGCTCTTCTAGTCCTTGACTCCCATCGCAAGGTGCAGGAACACGCAGGAATTCCTAATGGTTTTGCCATGGCTAATATCGGACTTGACTGTGGTCCCCTTGCTGCCTCGTGGCTGACTACCTGGGAAAGACGAACGGAGGGTTGGACACAGGCAAGAGACCTTTTGTTGAAGATGCTTGAGGGTCTTTCTAAGCTCTCACACGGCATCGGAAACAATGCAATTCTCCTCAATCCCACAACTGGCGATATCTTGGAATGCCCTCCTCCCACTCCCTCTTGGGCGATTTCTCACTTGTCCATGTTGTTTGGCTTCCCCGAGATCTTCACTGAGCTGCTGGACTACGCCAAGGATGACTATCCAACCGTAGTCGAAGCTTTCACTGAAGTTTGGCTCCGCTACTGCAGAGCCTATAACGGAACTGGCAAGGTTCAGCTCAAGGAGTTTGGCTTCGAGTTTCCAGCTCCTACGGTAATGTGGCGCCAGAGCCACTCCACATTGACGGCGATAGCTTCGGTCGAGCAGAAGAGCGAAGAACTTGGGAAAGCTGCTTGGGACCAGTTCTTCAATATCGATGGATACCTGGAAAACCAGGACTGGCAGGTCAATAAGGCGTCCCCACCTGAGTTCTTCAACGAGGGAGAGGAGGCACCCTGGGTTTTTACCAACGAGACTGCGCGGTACGGTGTCAGTGCCATCTTTAATTTGGCAAACATTCGGCAGTATCTTTGATCTGTCCGCATGGGGAGCTCCTGTAGACGAAGGGCAAAGGTAGACGTGATGGCCATAGACAGAACGAAATAGATATGCTATGTATATGACGTGTGTATTATCTTTAGCTAATCGACCAACGACTGACAATGTTTGTGCTTCCCAGGCTCTACCAATCATTATACCAGTACTTTTATCTCGAAAAAAATATCCTTTTAATTTCCATGCGAAATCCTCCCTCCCACCCGGAAAGTTTCCGAGATTAGCTCGAGGGGGATTGCGACCTCACACACCCTAGAGTCATAACCCGATATCGCGTTGCACAACTAACCACCCACGACAAGTCTCGTAACTATCCCACGAGGCTTACTTATTCAGGATAGAGAGTTCGGTGATGTCGGTCCATGTTCCTGACGAGTCCTCTGAGATCCATTAGCCTGGAACCTTTCCATCGTCAGACTTTCGCACTAGATTTCATTTGTGGGCCAAGCTTTGCTGGGAAGAGGTAGCCGGGATGGAGGATGGTCTGAGCCAGGGTCGCGATGAGCATCATACTATTGTGTTTAGTTAGAAATATGTCTGATTGTTCAAGCCTGATGAATGGAAACTTACAGTCCTTCCAGAATGATAAAGGCAATCTCATCTTTCATGAGGTCGTTACCCCAGCCTCCTCTCATTTCGGCAATTCGGTAGACACAGCGGATATAGATAGCCGTAAACGCAGTAGTAAGACCGAACAAGAAAAGGCGAAACCCCATGTTGCGCCATGCCTCCAATGCGGTGCTGGAGAGAGGGTCTACTGGACGTGCTGCGATTCGCCTGACGAGGAACAGGACCGAAAAGATGGCAAAGATGGACAGGGTGACGACTTGGAACGCAATTCCCGCCATCATGACATTATTGCCTAGGTCAAGCATATCCTTGTCGGAGCCCGCAGTTGCTGCTAGGCCACCACCAGTTGCTTGTAGGGCAAGGGAGACAACATCTGCCGTGATAAAGACCACGGTGTACTGCTTCGGTTTAAGAATAGAGCATTCAGGCCCAAACAATTCGACAAGGTGTTTGAGCATGAGATAAATAGCTGCACTGTTGAAAGCCGGAGCAATGATGAGGCAGCACACTTGAGCTTGGAAGGGAATCGCGTCAAAGGGTCGGAAGTACAGGCCCAGACGACCGAGATAGCCCAATACCATGGCCAAGCAGCCAAGAGTGAGGGCAATGGTGTAACCTTTGGTGCGGTAGCGAATGCCTAGCCAGATGTGTGCCCCGAAGCAGACAGCGAAGAAGGCGACAAAGAAGGCGTTGACGGCTAGGTTGGGACGGTATCCATAGATGGTGTACTTGAGGCATTCGGGGGTAATGTCTGTGCAGAACTGTGGCTCTGATGCCATTTTGAAATCGAAATTCCAATATTCTGGAGCAAGATGGCGAAAGAGAGGCCGAAGGGACTTAGAAAAGACAGTGAGCAGAAGAGAAATGGAGTAGACGAGACGAGCGACTGCGGGGGAGTTGAAGAATCAGGTCAACAAGCAGAACGACTAGAGGCATGGCGAATAAATAGCCAAATGGCTTGTAAGCCTCCTTCAACGTGTCTACTTAAATTGTCTTCTTATTGCCATTGTTTTCCGCCCAAAATAGTATAAAACCTCTGGTTCCATCAAAGACCGAGCTGACTGTGGAGGAGCGGCTCCCCTGCATGAAACCACGAAATCCAGGGATCCTCGGTCTTTGATCGAGGCCATCCATTGGCCACTTTTTCTCTGGCTCCATTGTTTCCTCGGTCTTTGAGTTTACGCTAGGATTCTTTTGGCATGGATGCGATTAGTGATGGGACTGAGATCCACCACGATGCTGATGAACTCGTTCTTGTTAAAGAGTAGTGTTATTCGTACCAACACGAATTGTTAGTCGTACCAATAAGGTACTTTAAAATAGGTAAGACTTATATACATGTCGAAAGTACCGCTTACAGTGCGAACACAGTGTATACTGTGTACAAAAAAGCTATATTCTCTCGCCTTAAAGAAGATTAAGAAATAATTCTTTTAGAAATAAAAAAAAAAGCTAACTAAGATTATAGCTTAACTTAGTTATATTAATTTAAATGCGGTTTATATAAGCAGGCTTTATTATATTTTCTTTATATCTTATTTATAAAAAAAGAATAAGATTTTCTTAAAAATCTTAAAGTATCCCTCTTATACCTTGTTGGTACGAATAACAATTTTTGTTGGTACGAATAACACTACTCTTGTTAAATACTCCTGATGTATCAATCCCTCAACATGCTCGGTCTTTCCCTCCTGCATTTCGTACCTCGGTCTTTATCTGACAATCTAAGCCTTGTAAGTCTTACTGGCCAGTGCGCAACATGCCCACATCTACAGCCGACACGGCCAAGACCAAGCGAACCAGGGCCAACGTCAAGCAATCAAAATTTGGGTGTTTCACTTGCAAGTAAATGTCCTCTCCGAGCCTACGCCTCATGACAACGCTGACGACTTCTATCAAGAGCACGGCGAATCAAATGCGACGAGTCCAAGCCAACCTGCCGACGGTGCTTGACATCCAAGCGACCTGGATCAGCGCCAACATCTCTTGCGCAACCCAAGCCTCCCGCAGAATGGATTCGTCAATCTCATATGCAGAGCCTTAGTGCAAGGGCCCCGAAGGTCAAAAACCCATCTTGAGGTAGCATTTTGGTCTTACACTATCCCCCAGCTGACGCAATCCATCCCGTCCGTGCAAGCGGCAGCAGCAGCCTTTGATGCCTCGTACGATGCACACGTACTCAGAGGCAGCCAGTCACCTGAGGCTATAGAGAACTACACTACAGCACTGCGTCTGGTGCAGGTCGATATCTCCTCACTTCGGTACGGGGTTGTTCCCTGCATCATTGCGTGTCTCCTTCTCTCGTGCGCTGAGGCGTTGCAGCAACGGCTCGACAAAGGTCTCTTACATCTTTAGGGTGCCTTTGCATTGCTGCGATCTGGCTCAACCCTGATAGAAAAGACCATGATAAACATGGGTCAAGCATCGTTGCTATTGCGGGATGCTATGATGTGTTAATATTGTGTTCTTTGTTACAGTTGAAGCTCGGCCCTTGATGGGATAACTGTGCCGATAGATGGTTGCTATTGCGGAAACTAGATCTCCACTCGGCAACATTCGCGGCTGGCCGCGCACCCGATTTACCCCCTTTGCCGGTTCCTACACCAAAGGCTCTGCTGGCATACTCGCCAGACTAAGCGCTTTTTCGCATCTCACACTCGTGTAATCACTTCCCGCCACAGCATCCCCATACCGATACGTTAATTGCCGAATACTACCACCGGAACTACTTATCGAACAAGGCCGACACCTGGCTGACATGAAGCAATGGCTATCACGTCACAAATCCATAGGACGTGATGAGCAGCTGTTAGTCCTCCGTGCTCAGTGCCTCGCCGCCCTTATATATGTTGCAAATATTCTCGAGCCCCGGGAAATGACCTTTGATGACTATGCACCTGAGTTCCAGGAAATCATCACTTCTGTCCAGACACTCCACCTCAACGCAGCCGACGGTGGCCCTTCTTCAAATATCCAGGATGTCTTGCCCTTATTTACTCCGGAGATGGAATTAATTTACCCCCTGTACTTTACGGCACTCAAATATAGCTATTCTTCCTGGCGTCGCAGGGCCATCACTTTGCTTGAGAAAAGCGGGAGGGAGGGCCCATGGGTTGGTGAGATCGAAGCAGCTGTGGCCTCAGCTGTTATCCGCAGGGAACATCAGGCAACAAAATCAATTGTAAAAGTCTCATGAGATCCGAAACAGATTCCGGAGTCAGCCAGAACCAACAATTGCTGGGTTGTCGAGTATATGAGGGATGAAGTGGATGGTAGCGACAGGAACTGCAGGTCCAGGACAAGGATTAGCAAAGTCGAAGCGATCCTAATTAGGTGCTACGATATGGAAGGGACGCTACAGAGTTCGATACAGGGACCCAACGAGTATCCGTGGCGGGACTGGACGCACTGGGCTGGATGGGAGGAAACGATATCAGTTCCACACAATACAGAACTAGAACTCTGTACCTGCATAGGGCCACGGAGCTAGTTTTTATCGACTACTGGAACCTTCTTTGTAGCTCGCCTCTTGAGCCTCAAATAGCGAAGCTTATGCATGATACTATCACCAATCACTTCCAGGAACGTGTCACTCGGGGGCGATGGAGACACAGCCTGCTTTGCCCAAGCCAACTTGCGGTGCTTGCAGGACTCAGCCGAGCAAACGTTGCATGCCACCCAATGATAGCTGTTTACTCATATTGTTCTCGAAATTTAGTCAGTCTAGGTTTCACAAGTTGAAGTTGTGTAACATCGACCCGCGTTTCGTACTTTAGCTGTGGCTTGCTGCTGTGCAGGCTCAACATAACAGGCTGGGAACAAGATATTGATCTCTCGTATTAAATGGTCTTCTCCACCGCCTGACTGAGTTTTCTTATGATTGACTTTTCTCGTAATATCTCACCGAGTCATCCTTTCCAAGATCCTAGATTGCAATGGAGGACCCCCAATCACGCGCACAGCCCAGCCAGACGAACACTCACGTCCAACAGGACGAGTCTATCCTGGCTTCGGATGAATCACGGCCTGTATCGCCATTGGAAAGTGATCGGATGTCTCCCGTCCTGGGTGCTGTGGCACCAGCGATCCCACCCGACCCCGACAACCTAATCTCCGAGAATGCTATCGAGAGGTCATGCACACGTTTACACAACTCTTGGGAGGCCTTCTTACTTAGGCCCTGGAAGATGTTCATACTACTATTTACTGGAACTGTATTTGCCATTGCCCACCATTTCTTCTACCTTCATCTCAATACCAAGGAGGGCGATGCCCAGTCCCTCATGTTCCGTTACGGCATCATAATCGCCTTCTGCGCCAAAGCCAGCTTCGGAACCGCCGTGGCCATGGCCTTTCAGCAGCGAGCTTGGTTGGCCGTGCGGCGGAAGACAGCTCGGCTCGATACAGTTGATTCCCTTTTCACCGCCAACACAAAGTTCACTTCTCTACTCGATTGGAGGGCCATCAAGAGAGCCAAGGTGTCAGCTTGCCTTGCTCTGTACTGTTGGCTGACTCCTCTGGTTATAGTCTTGACTTCTGAGACCCTCTCTACAGTTGCGGCAGATCGGGGGAAGCTTACGTCCTATCCAGCTATACGCACTCTCAGCTTCGCCAACGAAGAAATGTACGATTGGCATCATCCCATCAGAATCAACAACCGCATAGAGAGGTCATTATCAATTTGGAACACCACGGGGGAAGAGATGAAATTGGATATCACCAAGAAGGAGTTTGACTACTGGGCTGCGCCCTTCACGTTCTACTCGGACATGATTCTTCCTCGGGTTATGTCCCAAGGTCAAGCTACCGCTTGTAAGGGAGTGGGGATGGAGATATGTTCCGAGAACTGGGACTGTTCCTACGTCATCCATTTCTGGGGTGGGCTCCAAGGTGAAGAAGCTTGGAGACTCTGAAGCACCGTTCAACACTAGTATTATCGCGCCAGAGGGAAACTTTACCTACCTCGCTCTTACCGATAGGGGTGATTACGGTGGGCAGCTGATGAAATCCGGCCCAGGTGGGAGACCTCGTTTCGACCCGCCATATCCAAAGAACTTGGGGGCTTTCCGAACCGAACCCATCATCTGGATTGGATATGCTACCGTTAATGACACCTCACTCCCACAACCTCAGTTAAGAAATGCATCGGATTGGTATGATGCTTTTTCACCAGTCATTTTTGGCTGTGAAGATTACGAGATCAACTACACCGCCAGGTTTGAGTACATCCGAGGGGAACAATCTCACGAAATCATCGGTCGTGACTACCTGAGGAAGGTCGTCGACACCACGTATCTCCTTGATAAACAAGACCCGGACAAAAGGCTCAGGGATCGCACCGTAGCTATTCCAGAACAGAACTACGTGCTTCCATCTGATCGCCGCAACTACTGCAAAATGGCGGCGTACCATTCGCTTGGTCGTGGTCTGAGGACATATCTCAATGGAACAATCAGGATGCCATGGACAGTTGCAGAGACACAATTACCCCTGACGTCTCTCATCACCTACATAAACTATCTCCCGGTCGATAACCTTCCACAAGCCATAGAGAAACTATATGAGGACATCATAGTATCGCTCATATCCGAGCCGTCTTTCATTACCGTTTCCTGGGCATCGAACGGCAAACCCTCGGGACACGCTCGAGGCGGCCCTGAGACATCTTATCCGTGTAATCGTACACGACCAAGCACTATTTTTCGCTATTTTATGCCCCAGCTCATATTAGTGTATCTAGTCAGCTTTGTCTTGGCTTTGGTTGGAGTGCTCCTGGGCTTCCAAGCAGTTCGTGAGGAAGGGTTGATGCGCGACATGAAGCCATCCTCGATCATAGAAGCCACCAGGGCGCCGAGTCGAACAAGAGCAGTGTTAGGGTCGGATATGGATTGGTGCAGCAGCATGCTGGTGGAAGTCTGAGGAGCTTTGGATTGGAGGGGAATGTGGTATAATAGTCCGGGCAATCTTGAGGAGTTTAAATCAAAGATGGATGCCTGCTCGGGAATCGAGACATGAGGACTGAAGGTCGATTCATGAAATATGACTCGTGAATCAAGATATGTGTACAAGATGGCCCAGAAGAGAGATATGATAGATTTTTTTATATACATTTGATGCCACTGAATGTTGGAATTATACTCTTTGCTCCAAGGACCGACACTCTGACTGGAACCCTGTGACTGCGAAGGCAGCCATAGTGATCATGAGTGGAAAAACGGCAACTCGTGTTATGAGTTTTCTCCAAACTGGACAAATGGAATCATCGCCTTGGCAGCCTTGGAAGCCATCTCCCGAGCTTCCAGAGGCAAGCTCCCATTGTGCGATTCCACCTCGAACCGCCTCCGCGTGAACTCCCTCTGAGCAGTCTCCCAACGTGCCCGACCCTTGTACTTCTTCCTTGATCGTGTCCAAGGTAGCTTATCATCTCTTAGGTCCAAAATCCTGTCAACGACTTCTATGTCCCTTTTGTCGCGGATCTTGGGATAGTCGGCAAAGACTTGTTCGCCAGCAATCGTCACCCATAACGATGCTACTATCACTCTGTGAGAGAGAATCTCGTTGTCCGATGGCGGGAAAGTTCGCCTGTACCCTGGACCGAGGGAACGCTCCATGGCATCTCCTAGAGCCGAATAGCCGTAATTTTGTAAGGTGATGATATGGCTCGCTGTCAGTCGCGCCATGAAGGCGTTGACATTCTCCCATGCTCGAAGTTCTGGCAACAGCCAACCGGCTCCGCAGCCAGGAGAATCGTTTGAGACTTCGGCCACTGATATTCCCAAGACGGTCAGGTCTGTCCAGAGTTTTCCAGACTTCCAGATCCATTCTCTCTTGAGGGGAATCGTCATTGGTACAGGTGCAGGAGGGTTAGGCCGGGCTTTAAAAGCCCTTACCAGCTCAACGAGCTTGTCATGTCGGGAACTGTCGGTGTATGGTATGCGTTTCGCGGTGTGGAGGATGGAGTACCACAGATCCCACAGGAGCATCTCGGTACTCTTTGAAGCGTCCCATTCCGCCTCAGGCTCTGGCCAGTCCTCTTCTGGTCCCCACATCTCCAGGGCTTTTTCGGGGCTGTGATACTTGCGCTGACGGCGAGCGACCATTTCCTGCCTATACCACTGCCGACCAAAGTCTGCTGATGAGTATGCCTCGTCAACTGGTTTGGCCAGTATGTCGACGGTCTCGGCAGTGGCCAACTCGCCTGACATGTACTTGTCGATGATTGTCGTGTCGGCGGTGAACCACCTTCGCACTTTGGCTAGGTGGTCGACCTTGGCCGGGAAATCGAGGGATTTGTCGTCGACCACTTTCTTTGCGGCTTCATATTCCTTCTTCTCCCTTTCCTCACGGAGTCTGCCATACTTTTTCGCGTTTCGTTTGTTCTGGGATGGTCTGTTTTTGGGCATGATTGAGAGGTGGCTGCTGTTGATATCTGGTAGCCGAGTGATATCAAAGGATTGCCATAAATCACATAGTTATATACTGGTTGTGTGTATGCTGAGAGACGCCGAAGAGTCACTCCCCGTTGATTGTGGCGCAGTCATGGTCTCGCAACGTTCGCCGATTCGACAAGAGTTTGCGAGCCACACAATGACCTCATCTTGTCGGACAAGATCCACCATTAGCAACACCAGCCATCGACTCAGCCACACAAGATGCTCACGCAAGAGGGAATGATCTCTTGGCCTCACACGAGGGAAGTCCCCTCATGGAGTTACTTGTTGCTATATATTCATGAGAGCCTCGGGTGCCAATTGACCTCATTCTGTAGAGGCGACGTTGACACAACTGAAGTTCCTCCACACCCATACCGCTGGACCAAACATCTAGCTGCAGGTATTCTACATTTCCAGGCTTGATTCGCATTTAGTTCTAGAAGCTGAAGGACAGTGAGTGAGTCCAAACATCTATTTCTACTCTTCTTTCCGCCATTGACGTCAATGCAATGATAATCAAGTCCATAGTTTGCCTGGACTACACCCAGTAACACCTAGACTGCTCGCTCTCATCCTCCACTGACAGTAGATGACCGAGCCATACCATCAAG
Organism: Fusarium neocosmosporiellum; assembly: GCA_006518225.1. NCBI lineage: Eukaryota > Fungi > Ascomycota > Sordariomycetes > Hypocreales > Nectriaceae > Fusarium > Fusarium neocosmosporiellum. Next base: position 11,410 of record SSHR01002391.1, read on the forward strand.
GTCCGAGCATTGGCTCAATCATCCGGGCCCCAGGTACCTGTCCAATAGACGCCAGTTGATTACGAGTTACTACTCTTTGCACAATGACAGCAACCCCTTGATTTGTCCAACAAAAGTTCCCAGCTATTTAGCGGGCGCCGGAACAACGGCTGCAGGGGTTGGCGATTTCCCCATGCACGTGGGAGAAACGCTTCGCCAATCTTGTGCGATAGCGGATATTCGGCAACCAATTGTCCGCAGATCGAATCTAACAGCACGGAAATAACAAGATTTGGGATAGATCTGATGCATGAGAACCAGAGTCTCGGTGTTCATCTTTGGTAAGTCGCAAATTGAACTCTGCCAAAGCCAGCTGTGTGGGTGCCGTTTATGAGTATATAATTGATGCTTCAGTCTTGTCTTGGGTTTATGCATGTCTGCAATCCTCTTGATCAACATCACTATTCTTTGTCGCCATGAACCGTCTTGCTATTGCAGCCCTCCTCTCGTGCGGCGCCATTGCAGCCCCGGCCATCGAAGGTCGTGATGTGGATGAGACATACCCATACACGGGACCCGAGGTGCCTGTTGGTGATTGGGTTGATCCCAGTGTCAATGGAGATGGCAAGGGTTTCCCGCGACTCGTTGAACCGCCGGCAGTGAAGCCAAAGAGCGAGAATCCCACCAACAACGTCAATGTCATTTCTCTTTCGTACTGGCCCAAAGGCATCAACGTCCACTATCAGACTCCTTTTGGCCTTGGAGAGTCCCCTTCTGTTCGTTGGGGCAAGTCTCCCGATAGTTTGACCAACACCGCTAAGGGTTCTTCCAAGACGTAAGTCAACATACGCCATAACTACAGGCAGCCCAAAAACTTACCTGGAATAGATATGATCGGACTCCTCCGTGTTCAATGATCAAGGCAGTCACCCAGTGCAGCCAGTTTTTCCACAACGTCGAAATCACCGGCCTTGAGCCTGATACTATCTACTACTATCAGATCCCTGCCGCCAATGGAACTACTGAGTCCGATGTGCTCAGCTTCAAGACTGCTCGCCCCGCTGGAGACTCAAAGGGTTTCACAGCCTTGGTGATCAACGACATGGGCTACACCAACGCTCAAGGCACCCACAAGTATCTCGAGAAGGCGGTTGGTGACGGTGCCGCTTTTGCTTGGCATGGTGGTGATATTTCCTACGCTGACGACTGGTACTCTGGTATTCTTCCATGCACTGACGATTGGCCCCTCTGCTATAATGGCACCGATACCGAGCTTCCTGGAGGCGGCCCAATCCCTGAAGAGTACAAGACACCTCTTCCTGAAGGCGAGAAGCCGAATCAGGGCGGTCCTCAAGGTGGAGATATGAACGTCATCTACGAGTCCAACTGGGATCTCTGGCAGCAGTGGATGGGTGCCATCACTGCCAAGATCCCATACATGGTCCTTCCCGGAAACCATGAGGCAACTTGCTCCGAGTTTGACGGCCCCAACAACGAATTGACTGCCTATCTCAACGACGACAAGGCCAACGGTACCTCCAAGACGTCGAACCTCACATACTACAGCTGTCCGCCGTCGCAGCGCAACTTTACCGCCTATCAATATCGATTCCAGATGCCGGGAGACGTTTCTGGTGGTGTTGGCAACTTTTGGTACTCTTTTGACTATGGGCTAGCCCACTTTGTCTCGCTCAATGGTGAGACGGACTACCCAAACAGCCCAGAGTCATCCTTTCCTCGCGACAAGGCCAAGAAGCACAACGATACTCTTGTTCCCGGAGATACCTATGTGACCGACTCTGGTCCCTTTGGGAAGGTCGAGGGAGACATCAATGACAAGAAGGCATATCAGCAGTATCAGTGGCTTGAAAAGGACCTGGCAAGCGTTGACCGATGCAAGACTCCCTGGGTCATCGTTATGTCTCACCGTCCACTCTACAGCTCCGAGATCTCAACGTACCAGGTTAACATGCGCGCTGCATGGGAAGAGTTGATGCTCAAGCACGGTGTCGATGTTTACATCGCCGGACACATCCACTGGTATGAGCGTCTTCTGCCGATGGGTTTCAACGGCACTATCGACATGGGTTCCGTCATCGATAACAGCACGTACCGAGTCAACAACGGCAAGTCAATCACCCACATCACAAATGGTGCTGCTGGAAACATCGAGAGTCACAGCTTCTTGGCTGAAGATGAGCCGATCAAGAACTTTACTCAGGTCCTAGATCAGACTCACTTTGGATTCGGCAAGATGTCTATCATTGACGAGAGCGAGCTGCGTTGGCAGTTCATTCGAGGTGACACTGGTGCTGTAGGCGATGAGCTCAAACTACTGAAGCAGCAGGCCACTTGTGGAGGGAATGGAACAAGATCCGGAGCTACGCCTACAACTTCATCTGGGACTGTGGCTCATACGCCGGCCGTTGGTGGCAGCAGCAGAGCTGCTGGCTCTGTTGGGTTGGTGGGCGCTATGTTGATGGCCATCTTTGCGATTTAGATGGCACGTCCAAGCACCCCAAGTATCTTTGACGGTTTCAATTGTAAAGCTCATAGAACCTTTGTTCAATCAATGTTAATTAGTATTACTTTCTTAGCAAAGAGAACATTAGGCACCACATCAAAGAATACATAGCACAAGCTACCTTTAAACAAGCGCAAGCCTGATCTGTGCTGCTAAAGGCCAGTCCAAGCAAGAAACCCATGAACAATGATAGCCGCCGCCTCATAAGCTTTCGCTCCATGTTTGAACAGTGACGTGAACGTAGTGAATCCTCCAAAAGAAGCTATTAATCACAATAACAAAGAACAGGGAGTGCAGCACCATACGCCATACCTTTGATAGCTCTTCCCACAGAACAATTGTAAATAATAGGTCATTCAATAGCGAATCCTCGACGTTGGCTCAAAGACCAGAATCGCCGAGCAGAGCATGAAACATGATGTTCAGTGGTATTGTTGCAGAGTGTTAGCTCTGGTTGGGGCAAGAACCCTTGTTCGGCTCGAGTGTTCGAGGGTTCGATCGCGAGCACAGCACAAACTCACCAACGCAATAGAGGGTAACATTCACATAGATGTCTTTCCGATGGTCTATAGAAGAAGGCTTGCCTCCCAACTTAAGCCAGACTTTCTTCTCATCAAACAATCACAAACAACCACAGCCACAACCATAACCAACATCAACATCAACAACACGCACTTTGCCATCCAGCAGGTCCACAACCTCGAACAAAATAACAACACACACCACAGTCACCATGTGCTCTCACAGCAACACCACCAAGACCGCCACCGTTGAGGCCCCCGTTGACATGGATGACCCTCTCTGCGCCTGCACCAAGTGCGACTGCGGCATCATCGTCACCTTCCCTGGTGACCTCTGTGTGTACTACATTGAGCTCCATAACTAGCGAGTTCTGGATATGGGGCCACGCAGGTGGGGTGTAAGATAGAGAGTAGATTGATAGCAGAAGCTTTGAGACCCTGCTGCGCAATAGTGAGATATATAGAGCAACCTAATATATGTAGGTTCTGAAAAACAACTAATAAGTTCCCATCAAAGTAGAAGGGGGTCGATCGATCGTCCTCCTTGACCTTCCCTAACAGTAGGAAGGATCAGTAATTATAAACGTGATTTCCTCAACTACATATATCCAGCTAGTCATGGGCCTATGAAACATCATACAGCTCATCAAGACTTCGCTATGAGCCAGAGGGATCAAGAGACGATGTCATATTAATTGCGACATCGGAATATCTCACCGCCATCTCATTCAGCCAAGCTTGACTAGTAGACCAGGGTCTACAAACTAAAGAAAAACTTTCCTCATGGCCAGCAACAAGGATGAGACACTCTCTCACTGGTCAACTAACCAGGCCGTGGTCTTGTTCAGCCGGCGGCGGCGGATACGATGTGGCGCGGTGTGAACCAGCCTCCTTCAAGCTGGCTGCTGAATCGCGGCCTCAAAATTTGCTTGGCTTTCCCGGACTGGCTAGCGATGCCGACGTGTAACTAACGTGTCCAGCTGAGCTTCTGGGATCCATTGTGATCGACCACGAGCATGGGTGGCCTGGGAGCTAATGTGTCTTAGGAGGCGGCTAACGAATATGACAGTTGTAGGCTGTGGCTATCACCCCAACCTCCGATATGAAGGGACCTGATTCGTGTGTGAACAAGACAAGGAATGTGAAAATGCAGCGTAGCCCACAGTCTGCAGTATTCAGCGCCGATCAAAGGGGATGCTCACCTTTTAAATGCAAGGTGACGGCTCATCCCACATCATCATTACTTGTCAATTAATTCGCATAATACCGAATGAACACTTATTTGCAGATACGATAATTGAGTGCCAAATGCCCAAGAAAAAGGCCCACGGAAGCCATCACGAATATAAGGCAGCCACTGTACCACTCACCCATAGGAACTCATGCTTACTCCCCGACAAGGCGCTACTGTTTGTTGTCGCTGATGCAGATCGCGCCGATCCTTGCCGGTGGTGGATACGCCGACTTGAAGCTCGCAATAGCTTCTGAGACACGGTCTGACTAGTGCAGATTGAGGCGAGCTGAGCGGAATCTCTGTAGCCATAAATTCTCATTTAAAGCCTGCTTGCTTCTCGATTCATGAAAGAGTGGTCAGCTTTCTTATTGATCCCCAGGATCTGACCGCTTTTTTGGCACTCTATCGCCAACCCTACGCGATTAGACTACAGCCATGAGACTGTTTGCTGTCGCCGCTCTTCTTGTCGGCAGCTGCGTGGCAGTTGAGCCTGAAGCCGTTTATACCGGCGGCTTTGACTTCGACAAGAACGACTCCATCAAGCTGCGCATCGCCAACGGAGGTGCCGGTCAAAGCGGCCTAATCAAAGGTGGGTTCACATTGTGGCAGTCCAAACCTCTCGCTGACACACTACAGAGCTCGCCAATGCATACATCAAAGATCGAGTGACAGGTGGCGAGGAGCCCTTCCAAGTGGCTTGGATCAAGAGCGACACGTATTACAGCATCCAGTACCTCAAAACAAGGGACGCTGACGTGGGCATCACCTACAATGAGGCAGCCGAGAACATCTCCATCAAGCAGGGCATCGCAAAGTCGCCCAGTTACTACGCCTTCCGTGACCACTTCCTGCTCGTCGGACCAGAGCGTAACCCTGCCAACCTCTCCGAGTCGGATGACATCCTTACCATGTTTGCCAAACTCCACGAGGCGGCTGAAGGGAATGCTACCAATCCACCTGTTCGCTTTCTTAGTCGCTATGACAAGTCTGCGACCAACATCAAAGAGACTCTTCTCTGGGCTGGTATCGGACAAGTATGCATGGCCTTATCCTGTTACCTATCACTATATTAATCGTCAAACAGGTCCCGTGGGCCACCGCGTACTCGACGTGGTATCACCAGTACATCGCCTTCCCAATCCAGGCACTCACCGCCTCTATCCTCCTAAACGAGTACACCATCACAGACCGAGGCACAATTCTGTCTCTTGACGCCGATCTGAGAAACCAGACTAGAATCTACAAAGCTGGTTCCGACGACGCCGATGATCCCCTTCTGAACCCTGCCCGGGCCTTAGTTGGCGCAAAGGCACCCAACGCTGACGAGGCAGCCGAGTTTGTCAAGTGGCTAGTGAGCGACAGGGGACAGGATGTTATTGCTGGTTTTGAGAAGGATGGACAGCAGCTGTACTCGAGAGCTCCCAAAAAGGTAACGAACTAGCCTACTTATGGCGAGAAGAGTGCTTATCTGATCAAAACAAGGCCTCCTCGGCCTTTATTGAAGACTTGAAGTAGATAAAGTACGGCTTGAGCCTGATAGAGCCTATGAGTAGTATATGAGAGGAATGAATGGTATGCTTAATACGATGTGACTTCGGATATCACGATACGTGACAAGGTTCAACGTTCTGCCAGCGGCTTCGTGAATGTCAACCACCCTACACCAAAATGCACCACTCGAGGGGAAATAGTTCAACTGAAAGAGCTTCTTTACAAATTGCAAAGGCTACAAGGCAAAGTACACAGAAACTATATGAACTTGAGATATATACCACTAGGATGTCGATGCAGAGATCATCCGGAAGAAGCCTCGCTATCCCCCAGACCAGTTTAGCAAAGACTGAGCAATAGCCATGTTATCACAGGTGAAAGCTCACGAAACACTAATAACGCGTACTAATCTACCCTGGAGTCTCCTTGATTCTATTATTTCCTTGGTATCTGACTCGGCAGCCTTCCCCATGTGCTGTACTTTGGTGATTGGTTGGGGGTAGCTAGTGCAAGCCGCACATAACCAGGCAGGACTCATTCAGACCACGGCTACGGGTCTCCAAACATCTAGTCATTCTCCGGAGCCTGGCCGAAGTGAGATATAGGATTGAGGGCGAGGAGAAACAGATTGGCAGAGTAGTTGGCCCTGACAAAGTTGGTAAAAACAAACACCACGCGTTCTATCGCGCTGGGAGATGCCATCACCATTACCACACACCATGGACGCAGATTGCGTAGAATAACGCCGAAAAGCCACCTTTCAGTTTACACTATGGCACCTTTTAAAGCCATCGCGGGGAGGTTCATCGGTCTCCGGGCTAGGAACCAGTGGTCAACTGCAAGATCGTGCAAGACAATGATCCGATAGTCAAAGTACCTGGGATCGGACACAAGGCACAGGCAACTTGTAGATCTTCCTCATAAAGAAGGACATCGTTGTTAGCCCGTGGCTTACTTGTGTAGAGGTCGCCTGCATGATTCGGAAATGAGGTCAGGAGAGGGCAGTGGATGAGCGCAGTCGCTACAGGCAGTCCTCTTACTGATGCACGTATGTCAAGGTCTTGAGTACCCAAAAGATAGGCCGAGAGCCAGTTACTTTTGTTATCCAGAGGTTCTTTACGTCTGAGCACTATCTCCATCTAGCAGTGATCTTCGTTGAGTGAGTTTGGATGTGCAACGACGCGACTAACAATCATTTCGCGTCTATTAGTCTTTTCAGGCGGAAGTCGGTAATACTACGATAAAACGACCGACCAGTCGATCACTGCAGCCTCAAGCAACCCAACCATTTACTTGGATCTAGCAACTTTCACTTGATATAACCCAACATCGCGTGGTGGTTAGTCCAAAGACCGGACTCGGAGTATCAGTCCGATTCTTAGATAGCATCTAGCCACCTTGGATGTATTCACATTTTCAAGCCTGTTCAACAAGTTTGAGACGAAAATGAATAAAAATATGGAGATGCAGCCCGCTGTCATGCGGATTCACAGCTCTTCTCTCGAAATGATGTGGCTTGAAAGAAAAAGGTTTCTGCCAACGGTGTGGCTTGGAAACGGCCCTTTTACAGCTCCAACTTAGAACACGGACACCAAATGCGGCCAACTAGGTTTGATTCCCCTCAGAAATTAGCTTTAAGTTCTGATAGTGTCAAGTACCCTACCGCCGCTTACCACACAGCTGGGGAAGGGGAGCGGAATGACGATATTACTGCATCCAATAGTCTCAAGTCAGACCGTCCGTCATTGCCTATTCTGGCTGTTGACCTGCAGTATGATGCTACGGTTATCCAAAACTTCCATCTCTCATTACGGGATCTCCCCTGGCTACATATTCCTGCAAATCTCATGGGAAACTCCGACCTCTGGCAGTTTACCATGGTTCCCATCGACGTCACATAGCATAAACACCAGCAAAACCGAGAGATGACCGAATACGCCCATGGAGCCAGTGGCCGTTGCAAAAGTCCCTGGGCTTCTTATTCGGCAGTCAGGCTTTCAACTACCGACCGGATCTCGGGGCGATCTTCAGCCCTGTGACGGTTACTGGGCCTGAGCGGAAGATCGACATTGGCACTAGCTGATCTCCCGGCACTTGGTGCCCGAGGCGAACCATGGCCAGATTCAGTCTCTGTATGAGAGCCGTGAGAATCCAGAAGATTGTTGCATTCTCTGGGTGACGGTGCCAAAGGAGGGAACGGAAAACAGCTTTTGTTGATCTTTTCTTGAAGTTGAGAGCAGACATGCGTGCTCCTCAAGTATAAAGCCAAGCTCTTCCATCCCTCAAATGCATTCAATTCTTCATCAGCCTCAGCATCTCCAGCAATCATCTCTCACTCGCTACAAACTCCACAACTCACTCATCTTATCCAATCTTTACCCCCATCTTCAACATGCAGCTCACTCTCGCTTCCATCCTCGCCCTCGCCGCTGCTGTTACTGCAGCTCCTGCTCCCGGTCTTCCCATTATCGGCGGTGGAGAGGACGACGGTCGCGATGCTGGCCCCAAGGGCGGTGACACCACCACCACCACCAACACCAACAAGATCTGCTCCGTTGAGAACCAGCAGGTCTGCTGCACTGGCCTTCTTGCCTGTGCTGTTCAGGTTCTTGGAGATGACTGCAAGGGCGGCAATGCCTACTGCTGCAACACCGGAGCTGCTACCGTAAGTGCCTCTTTATCACGCCTCAAGTGGTTCTTATCTAACATTATCAGGGCACTTTGATCAACATCGCCCTTGCCAACTGTGTCGATGTCCTCTAAACGACGACACCGGATTTATCTGGGCACTTTGGGGATGAATTCGGGTGGAGAATAGGCTCGGAGGATACGGAGGGGTTGGGTTGTGGCATTTGGGTTTGTTTGTAGCAACGAGCTGTGACTCGACATCAGGTAGTGGCTACTAATGATATCTATATGCCCTTGCTTTGTTATGTCTCGATGAGTGCTGATCAAACTTTCAATGAAGAGTCTGGTGATGGTTTTTCATAGTTCATTACGAATCATGAGCGATGCTTGACTTTGGGGAGCTGGCTGGGGAGAGAATGGATGGAGACATTTGCGGGCTCAGATTAGAGGCGCCTCTAAATGTTTACACTAGTTGACTATATACTCTTGCACTCTAGAGACTCCAGTCTGCCCTTCCTCGTCACCTCCAAGGTATAGTCATCATTCCGGCGTTAGACAATACATTTAGACCCCGCCTACGCCAAACTGCTTACTTGAACACGCTTCTCGCTCTTGTCGGACCCAGCCGAGTCATTCTCAGACTCTACGGTTTGGATGGGCTCGGAAGTGGCGATCCGCTTTGGCCTATGGGATAATTTGTTAGAAACTCGTTGCCAACAGGCCACCAGTGATGAGGGAAGTACGAACGTAACATAGCGCTTGTCGATGAAGTGCAGGGTGACGATAAGGATGATACCTGCTATCCACATCGAGAGCATAACAACCCAACCCGTTTTGTCTAGCAAGAGGGACAGTTAGCGTTCATCCATGGCATCTCGCTAACAGAATATCTGCATGAAAATACATACAGTACGGTGCTTGGGTTGCTGGCCAAACAGATACCTGGCTGCCAGCGTCGACCGCGTAGATGGCGACTACAGAGATACCAACGATCAGGGCACGAGCCTCGGGCTCTCCTGGGAACCTGTCGTTCACGGAGATTAGAATCCTGAGCAACTTCAAGGACTTACATCCGGACCAAGGGACTTACATGTCGGTAAACCAGGCTAGAAGAATCAGGCCCGAGGCTTGGACCATGTACGTCATGAAGTAGCTGGCGTAAGCTGCGCTGAGAGGCACACTGTTGGGGTTCCTTGTCCAAATCGTCATGATGATGGCCGGAATGAGACCAATGGCACCTAGATGTTTTAGTGAACTCCAGTTGAGAACATTGAAGGTCATGACTTACTCTGAGTGACAATGAGCTGCCAGCGGACCTGTAGCAGATCTGACAGAATGCACCAAAACCAAACTTGATCATGGGTCAGAAAGAGCTACTTAGATGAAGGGATACACTCACTGCAGACAACTTGGATGGCACCTCCACCAATGGGAATCGCATTGACTTGCGTCTTTGTCCAGACGGGTCGGCCCTGGCCATCAACCAGTGATCGGAGGAAGACGTTGAAGTAACCCAATGCTCCAGCGCTCATTCCGCTGACCACCCAGTAAGCTGGGATGTAATACGTGATCCACATCCGGGCCGCTCGCCTGGAAGTGACTGTTAGTTGGGGACTGATGGTGGAATGTGGATTATGCTTACTTGGACGCTGCCCAGGTAATCTTTTTGGACTCAGACCGGCCATGTCGCTCAAGTCTTTTCATGGCAATTTGAGCATGAGTATCATTGAACCACCACTTGGCCCAGGGGTTTGGCTTGTTAGGCGTATCGGGGAGCATGACGTATCCGAAGAAGCCAAGCACGATGGTCATGATGGCGTTGATGATGAATAACCATCTATGAGCACCCTCATTAGTCGCTATTCAGTCTTTGCAAGAGATAATTCATACCGCCAGCCAGGGAGGCCGCTATGTCCGTCGAGAGTGTTCAAGATCGCAACCTGCAGGGCTCCAGACATCATACCACCGACTGCTCGCGCAGAATGGTAGAAGCCCATTCGCTTTGCCAGTTCAGAGGGAGTATACCACAACACTGAGTGTCAAAAGTCAGCTCATTTCACGAATCAGGTCAGAAAAGGGGCAACTCACTTAGCAAGGTGATCATTCCCGGCCATGCACTGCTCTCCAGCAGACCAAGGACAAAGCGGAGTGCGTAAATCTGCTTCTCGTTGTGCACAATAGCAATGAGGCCAGTGATAACACCCCAAGCAATCTCAAGGGTCGACAACCATATGCTTGGTCGCACGTAGGTCAGGATGATTTGAGAGGGGATCAGCATGATACAGTAACCAATGTTGAAATAGGTTGTGAAGCTGGTTGTGGTCAGTGGTAGTCCAGTATCACGCTTGTATTACTCACAAGTTAAGCTCATTTCCAAACAGCTCAAGGTCTTCCTTCATACCACTTACGTACGCGGAGGTGATGTTTGTCTGATCCAAGAACTTGATAACTGCAAGAGAAGCACTGGTTAGAGAGCGGATTGCACTGTGGAAAACTCTCACTTACCCTGGGAGATGCATCCGAATGTCATGAGGAACAAGTCCAGCCTGCGGACAAAAGCGCGCTCCTCTGGGGTTCTTTCATGTTTCTTTGCAAAGGCCAGACGGCCAAAGGCTTCTGACCAAACCATGTTGACAATTCAAATGCTCTTGCAAGAGTTGGGTGAGAATGTAACGTGAACAGCGCCGGTATGTAGACTTTTAAATCCTCCATGTATCCCGCAGTCTAAACTCCCACATCTCGGCCTCCCACTTTGTCCTCTTACCCCATCCAATAGCAAATCCATGGGATGAACTGAGCGAATATCGCAATCCTCCAACGGCCGCATCGTGAAGTCTTATCATCAGCCGCGCCGCCATAGTCGGCTCACTAGGTGGAACCATGTATGCGGCCGACTGCGGAACCAACATCGTCTTGGCGGTGATTCTGTAAAAAACGCCTTCTTGAGATGTAATTGTGTGACCGCAGGGAGAAACAAGGTGTTGGTCCAGGCCCTTTTATTCCCGATGATGCAATTCACTATCAACTGGCGTCAACTGAATTACAAGGCTCTGCGGTGGGCCCGGATGTACGGCACACCGGGGAGGATGGCGAATCTCCACGTTTATCAAATAAGAGATAAGGTTAAGAAATAGTTTACCTTCCTTTAGACCTAGGCTGTCGTCCTGCCTTGGGGTGAGCGATGTGTTGGATATTTGTCAGCCAAGCCGTAACTCGAGACGCGCACAGTTCCAGCAGCCATCAGCCTTTACGAGGAACTCGGTGGTTCGACTCAAGGGATTCCGGTTATTCTACGGTTATGCAACAGTGAAAGATGGGTCTAGTTGCAGAAAGATCAGTTCATGCGAGTAACTCATGGATCAACCTCGTAGACCCTCGCAACGTCAAAATGTCTAGGGCCATGGCATCATCTTGTGGTCCCCAGCTTTCAATATGAGAGAATAAAGATTCGTGGACTAAATGGACTTGATCAATACGGAAGGATCGAAATCCCAGCAATAGCCATATGGGCTTCCTGGGCCCTAGACCCAGTCGATAGCCGTCAGTCAGTATATCCATGGGATGACATGTTCGCGGCTATACATCTTTTTGAAGAACACCTTTTCTAAAGTGGATATACGTTGAGCTTTTTGGAAATTTACGGCTCAGGGATAAAACGAGGCAATGGCAGACGCTGTTCTGGCTTTGTGGAAGTGCTGAGTGAAGTCCTTTATCTTTCTTGGTTCCCCTGCTTTTCAATCAGGCCATCAAAAGCCCATGTCACTATGTTAGAGATTGACAACATGCAGAAAGTATTTTAAAATAGTACATACTACATAAAGAGATGAACTTCGTGAAAATGCTCCCCGAAAGTATATCCGAGACAATACCTTGCCCCAAACCATTCAGCCATGGCATTTACTAGGTGCTTTTATTTATGATGTGTAAGCAGATTATCTGCCAGGCACGATCTATCACCTATCAAAAATTAATCTCTCTTTACTCTCTTGTGAAGATAGGGGGATTTAGGCCACTTACCACAAGGTGGCGAAGTGACCCCAGGAGAGAGACAAAATAGTCGCCCTATGATAGCTCGCCACCTACTGCTACAACCAAGTGTTAATGTCGAGAAGCTATTTCCTACTTCTGATCGTCAGACTACCTGCATCAGAGTCCAACCAGTCGGTGGTCAAGCAAGGCCTTTAGCTATAGTTGATCAGCCACCAATGCAGCCACTTAATTAATACTGGGAGCCTTATCTCCGCTACCCTCATTCCAGTTCTGGGGAGATGTTGGGTAATGCGATGAGCACATGGTACCTGTATGATAAAACTCGACTGACTTGATCCATGACGGGGCTTGGCTAGGAGCACGGCCCCTAAAAGCTTTCACGGTTCACATCAGTCGTAACTATTACACTAAACAGCTACTTCAACTACAAGGCCTGATATTGAGGCAATTATGTACAAGAACGCAAATACGTACGTGTTTTGCAAGTTCAGCCTCTTCATCATCTACTCATCCTCAAACTCCCACTCCCACTCCCAATCAGCGTCACTCGTCTCACTGAGAGTCTCCCAATCGTCGCCCTCGGTATACTCTCCCATCATGAGAGGCATAGCGTAGCAATCCGTCACCTTTCCTCCAGTGACGGTGAAAATTAGGTCTGGGTTCTTGGGCATCTCGGCAGCCTCGTCGGGGTCCTCGGCGAGGAACAGCTTGGATCCGGGGTCGTTCTCAAACTCGCACACAATAGGGTAAAAGATGTTCTCGTCGGGGTCGACAGCCACAAAGAAGTACTCATCCGAGTCTTCGTTGGGAAAGTACGGGGCAAAGGCGACCACAACACCACCGCTTGGGATATCGGTCTCGTCCTCAAGACGTAGTCGAGACACACCTGTAGCGGCCATCGAGTTATTATAGTAGTGCATGAGACGTTCGGCGCCATCGAACACGACGACATCCTCCTTTGACGCCCACATCTCGGAGCAGTTGGGGTTGTCCTCGCTGTCGACTCTGAAGACGTAAACGTTACCGTTAGCGCAGGAGACGACCAAGTTTCTGGCATCGGGATCGACAATAAGAGCCACTTCGAAGCCACTCGTCAAGTTGTAGGGCTTCTTTCCAAAACTCTTGAGGTCGTAGGATAGGTCAGATGTGCCGTTCTCAACCCTGGAGGTCAAATCAAAGCCTATCTCAGAGGAGTCCGTTTCGGAGGAGTCTGTGTCAGGATCAGGAGAGCCCGTGCTTGAGGACTCGCTGAAATCCGCTTGGCGGACACGAATGCGGCGGGCTAAAGTGTCTTCGCTTGGCCCAGTCTGGCCATTTCCTCCATCCTGACCACCAGTCTCGCCATCGCCCCCAGTTTGTCCATTGCCGCCAGTCTGGCCATCTCCGCCCTGGTCGCCGCCGTCCGGCTGAGCAGGGCTACTCGGCTCTGTTTCCATGGAGCCTCCAGGGACTGTAGGATCAGCAGTCGCAACAGGACCTCCAGCATTGGTGGGGTCAGCCGTAGCGACAGGTTCAGCTGTACCCGCAGGGTTGCCCGTTGGGTTGCCAGTAGGTTCAACGCTGGCGGTAGCATCACCCGAGTTGGTGGGCTCCGTGGTGCCAGTGGGGTTGGAGCTACCAGTTGTCGCATCGATTGAGCCCGTACCAGTGCCGATGGCTGAAGGACGGCTAGGAAGCCTGTATAAAACGGTCAGCCAGAGAGTTCTTTTATAAAACGCATAGACCAAAAAAGGTAACCCACGAGATACAACCACGAGCAAGAGGCCTATCCTTTGTATCGTGGATGGGAATCGTCTTCAAGCTAAGGAGATCGATGTACAACTGATTTCGCCAGGTTATTTGAGTGCTGATGCCAGTGCAACCGTTGATTTCACTGAAACCAGCTGAGAACTTGTTGCCCTTGTCCAGACCAATGGATGCTGCGACCTGAGCAACGCCTCTGATTGAAGGCTCATCGATGAGACCAACGTCACGACTCCACTTGCTAACCTTGATACCACACTTGATGCCCAGAGGAAGCCCCAAAGATGCAGCAAGCATGAGTTCACCCTCGGCCTCAAAGATAGGCTTGAAGTATGGGTCCCAGTTCTGCTTGGAACTCTGGGAGGGGTTGACAAAGTCGATCTTAGCCTGGGCGTTCTGCAAACCCATCTCGGCACCTGCGAGCAACTTGCCGTTGGCTTGGGCTTCGAGCTTCACACGGGAGTCGACGCTGATACTGGGACCAATTCTGACGATGCCGTAGGAGAGGCCTGGGAGCCCGATATCGAGAAGATTGTTGTTCCATTCTTTGGTGTAGGTCATCTAGGTGTCAATGCCGATTTGCAAGACGAAACGAATATCCGTGTTGATGGTCACCTCTCCCTTCGTAAAGCCACCGATACCCCAGGAGGCTTTGCCACCAACTCGAGCGCTTCCCGAGACACCACAGCCAACGCAGAAAACGTTCATGTATCCGGCAAGCTTCCCGTCCTTGCCAGGCTTCTGTGTGCCAAACGCCTTGAGAAGAATAGAGTCACCCCATGGCGACTCAACTTGCTTAGTGCTGGGGTCCTTGAGCTTATTGGCCTTAGAGTTCTTGTTCTCTCGATCGGGAAGCTTCCATGAGAACTCGCGGTTGAAGCTGCCAGAGATGGCAATCTCCTCCTTCAGGAAATTGATGGGGTTCTTGATAAACTTCTTGACCTTGCGCTTGATGAAGCCTAAGCCGAAAGCGCGCTTCACTCTACGCAAGGTCTCTTGCTCCTCTTCGACTTGAAGACCTGGGGCGAGGTCTCTCACAAAGCTGAGATACTGCTGGCTCACCGGGTCGTAACCAAGGTCGTTGTCGAGGTCGAGATCAAAGAACTCTCCGAGACAGGCAGTTGGGAGACCAAACCGAGTATCAACGGGGGGCTTGCAGGCGTTTCTACTTGCCGAGAAGTCAGTGGAACCGCTGTCCGTATCGCCATCGGCAGATGTCGCGGAGGGAGGAGATGAGGCAGTGCCAGTTGGGCTCCAGGTGAAAGATCCGCCCCCCTGGCCGCCGGATCCCGTGCCCGTGGGAGAAGCACCTCCTCCGTAGGCGGGTGGGGATCCAGAAGACCCAGGAGGGTGGCTCCCTGGGTTGCGAGGCTCCCAGTATCACCACTCGGTATCACCGCCGGCCGTTATGTCGTCTGGGTGACTAGGTACTCCAATGGCAATGATGCACAGCTCCCCCTTCTTGTACACAAGTCCGGTGACCTTAAAGTAGCACCGCTCGCCCTGTGCCCAGTCACCGCAGCCCTCGGTGTAGGTGATTAGGATGAGGCCTTCATCATCCTTCCAGCTCTCATAGGCATGGTTGTATGCCTCCTTGCTGGTGAAGGTGATGGTGAGGCCGTCCTTTCCATGCTCGATACTGGAGACGTGACCGCAATGGTCGAGGTTGACGGAATGAGTGTCGAAGTAGTAGGTTAAAAAGGCGTACTGTCCGCCCTGATGAGGGTCTATGAGATGTCAGTAGGTTTCCGCCAACATGAAGAGACCTGGCTTACCATTGACACCATAGTACATTTCAGATTTCCCATGGGCAGGAATAGGAATGAGATTGGCGGCAGGCCTTGTATCGCAGTCCCAGTGGACAGCCGGGATGAGGGTGCTGATCAACTCCTCATGCTCAAAGGTGGTCGACCCCTGATAGCCATGCTGGTGACAGCCGTAACCTTCGGAATGGCGGTGCGAGGAAGGAGGAGAATCATGGGAATGAGGTCCCCCCAGAGTTTTGCTGCACTTGGTTCCCTTGTCAGGGCATTTCGTTGATGGGTCACAGACAACGACAACCTCAGCGCCCTGCCCTTGGCCATGGCCGTGACCGTGTTCAGGATTGACAGTGTTGTTTTGCGCCTGAATAGTCTTGTTGAATGCTGGCAACGCGCTCACAACAGCGACGGACCCAAGCAGGGCCCCAAAAGATTTAAGAAACATGAAAAAGAAAGGCTGGCGAGGATTCCGCCGTAAAGAATGACTAGAACAAAAAGCAAAGTAAAGAGTGTAACGCCCGACGAGCGGACTAGCTTAACGAGTGACAATGAGCGACTGGGTGTTTAATTCGAACAGGACAAGAAGAGGCCATCGTGGGATATTTATTCGGCAAAGTTACCTGTGCTCAACGGTGGTTAAGATGTCTCTGAAAATCGCCCAGAAGGAATTTCCCATAAGCCCATAATCTACAAGACCTTGGATGCAATTTCCGAAGGCCTTGCTTTCTCCCTCAAGACGATCGGCCTCACAACTCCAAGTACACAACCGAGAGCAGCGGTGGCGTATGGACCGAGCAGAATGACATGAAGAGTTCAATTCAATCACAAGCAAGGCAGCCACAGCGCCTAAGGGGCATTGGCGGCAAACTTGTTCATTAATAACTGCTGCAACGATCGTGCTGGGCTGAAGACATCGCCCTGAATGGGTCCCCTTGCATTAACAGCGGAGCGTTTGCTCCTTGAAGGATGGTAAGCACAAGGGATGGTCCAGAAGCGCTGCTTAAGCGCCTTGTTTTAAGCCGTCAATGAACTCAGAATTACAGTTGATCATACGATGCATTTCCTATCGTCATAGTAGAACTAATGATGTCCGCAAATCAATTTAGGGACCAAGGCGTAAACTAATGGTGAGAACAAAATCCACCAAGTCCGCTGTTTAAGGAGTAAAATACTTTTTCTACCGTCTCCTATTAGAGAATGGCCCCTCATTTTCACCCTTGGGAAGCGACGTGTTAGATCAGGACGGTCTTCTCCTCCTATTTCCACCCTTCTTTCCACCCCTTTTCCCACAATTCCATTACGTTATGGCCCCTGAGACCTGATCCAGTAGAAGCTCTTCCAACCAAAAGCCATGTCTCGCTGGGCAATTGACTGTTACGCGTTTTTCAACACGTCTCATTGCGGCCCGATCACTTCCCCATGCTCTTTACTAACAGAGGAAGGTGTCACTGGCCACAGAATATACAATATATCCTCCTAATACAGCGAATAAATAAATATGTTCGCCTAGAAACGTCCTATTTTGAAATATAAAATGTAATGAATTGGAAGTAGCCTCACGCGGCGAATTGCCCTCAGCTCGAGTCAGCTCTAGTCTCGAGGCTTTAATGGACTGTTTTAGCACTTTGCCTATGTACTAGTAATATCTTCTATCTATCTGTTTAATCGAGAATACGCATTTTACAGTATGCATTCACCAAGTCATTCGTCAACCAACAACTATAGACAACTGATACCCTATACATCTGGGACTCGACCTGAATAAATGATTTTACAGCTTACAGCAAAACTCGTTGATGTGGTCAGGCTCTTATGCCTGAATTATCTAGGACCATCAAGATTACACTTCTTCCTGATGCTTATTCACTTCTTCCTGATGCTTATTTGCGTCTTGCTGCGCTTCTGACATATCTGTTGACGTCTCTTCACGTGATGCCACATGGAGGATCTAATCCTGGACAGGGGTATGCTTATATGAAACGAAGGATGAGAAAGCTACGTGCTTAGAGCCAACATACAGGGCAGCAGCCAATAAGATGATGCAAAATCTCATGACTCCAACTGGCATAGCCTCAGCTGGGTTGTCAAGTTCTTTCTTCCCACGCTAACTTTTCTTCTCTCTCGCTTCCGTTGATTGAACATGTTATGAGACATGAGAAACATTGAGCTGCAGAGCTTGGTGTCGGATGGATACTCATCCTGTCAAACGGTAGGCCCAAATGGCTTTTGTCCATCGAACAATGGGTTGGCTTCAAACGAACGCGAAACGGATAGGGCATTGAAGCTAACGCTTTGACGCCTTCAGATCAGTCTTGTGTTACCGGGAAGTGCCGGTCGGGCTCGCCCCTCTTACTGTATGATCTCAGAATTCTCACTGGGAGGCCGATTCAAAGACGGCCTTGACTTCAACTTCAGTGAAGTCTAGGCCACCATTCGAGGAGATATCTCAATCCTCAATCCCCAATACGATCAAACAAAGGTGTGTTTAGAAGACACCAAGGGAAAAGATAATTAGGATAAATAAAAACGAAGGAAAGAAAACAAGAAAGGAAGATAAGAAAATATTTAATAGTAGTACTTATTTATACGTGAGGAAGCACCTTTACTAACTTTATAATTTTAGTTATGTATTTAAATAAAAAATTAAGAAATAACAAGATTTAGTAATTTATACTAAAATAAAATATAAGTTAATCTCTAAAAATAATAGTAAAAAAAGGAAGATGTATATACTTTATTTTTAGTATATTAGCGTGACGGTCTTGTAATCCCCTTAGCATACCATGCACGAGCGATCGGCTGTACCCCAATAACAATCCCAAGATTTTTCGACCGTCACCTCCAGTGTCACGACTCTTGAGCTATTAAAGTGTGCACTGACGCACACTATGTTCTTATGGCCCTTGGATTAGTTATTGAGACGGCTTCGACCGGCACCAGTCAGCGGGGACAGGGGATGAGCGCCAGGCAGAAGCGTGGTGCTGCGGTCATGATTGGTTTTGTTGGTCGTGAGAGGTTGAACTGCAAGGATTATTCAACGTTGGCTCGGCCATTTCCACACTGCGCCTAGCCGTGACAAATTCCTCCGTTCCGTGGCATTATTTATAAACTCGTCACGGCCCATCCCACTCGCAGCCACTCGCCACCAACTCTACACACTTCACATCATCGCCATGGCGCAGACGCTACTTCACCAGACAATCCTGGCTGTCCCAGTGGCTGCTCAGGATAAATCGCCCCTCTTCACTCTGCTTCCTGCTGAAGTTAGAAGCAATATTTTCTCTCACGTCCTCACCGACTATCCTGACCCATCTCCAAGTAGGGCCTACGGCAAGAAGACGTGCTACACGCGGCCCACTTACTTTGCGCCGCGCAAGACCGACACAGAGCTCCTGCGTACTTGTCGAGCCATCTATCTCGAATGCTGGTTCCTCCCGTTCCTCCTGCGGGAGCAAGTCCACTGGATAACAGTCCCAGACCGCGCGCCACCCGAGTACAATGTCCATGGTGGCCGAGAACGGCTGCGCCGGATGCTGTCAACGATTGCAGAGCAGCAGGGCCAGTCCAAGGTCGAGATTGAAAGAGTCCGCGTCTTTGCTCAGATGTGGAAGCTTGAAGCTGGTGACCTCGCAGCGCTCCTCCGAATGGACCAGCTTCGCCCGCGCGAACTCACCTTGACTATCCGCCACGCCGACTGGTGGCGCTGGGAAGACGACGAGCCGCTGAGATTCGAGGCCAAATGGCTCAAAGACGTCGCAGCCGCCATGCCACAGAGCCTAGACGTGTTTCGCATCGAGATGGAAACGGTGGCGCGCAAGACGGACCAGCTCAAAAGCATCGTGGAACAGATGACTCAGCTCTGGTTCTTCAAACGACCCGACGGTGCTATTCTCTTCGTCGACCCTAATGCCCTCGAGACGACCAAGTGGAGCGGGAACAGCACCTGGCATGGCCAGCGATGGTTGCGCGACGAGTCTGCGCCGCACGTCATCGACTACGTTATCATGACGGTGACGTTCCGGCTGCAGTCGTATATTGAGAAGAACGGAGGCTCTATCCCACCACGTGCGAAGCGCTCTTCCGACTATGACCACTATTGCCAGGTCCATATGAAGCTGCATCTGCCGGATGCGATGGCGATGGAGCATCCTCAGCCTTGGATTGATGATGAGGATATGTCTGGTGAGCGCTTTCAGCCTGACTTGGATGAGCCCTTTGAAGAGGATTCGGACGACGAAAATGGCTTTCTTTTATATGATTGAGTATCGGCCGTGAAGGAAAGAGGTTCTGATTTCGTACCATGTTTTTCGTGGCTTGGTTCTCATTTGTATTCCTCCTATCTAAGTGATGAAGGGCGGCAAGAGAGGAATCTAACTATGAGAGGTCAAAAACAATAACTATCTTGATGGCATTCATTGCTAGGGCACTTGGAGTAATCTCGAACAACGTTCCGCCTCATATTACTGTTGTTAAAGGTGATGTGCTGACTCGCCCTCTTAGAGGGATCCCGGCCATAATAGCAAAGATTACTACCATCATCACACGGCAGCTTCTAACTATGGTTAGATATATCGACACCATACACACACGCAAAGCTCATAATAACTATTAACTCCCACTGCCTATCGAACTCTCCCGTCATTCCGCTCCCTAGAAAATATAATTCCCTAATCTTATACGGGATCTAAGAGTTATTATAGGTCTAGATAGCTATAACCTCGCCATCGCCATTGCCACCATCTTTAGGAAGCTCCTATGGTCTGCCACCTAGCCTAAATAACTTCCAACTAGATCTTTTACCGATACTCTTAACTTTGCTACCCCAGTCATGACATTACATGTCATTTGGATGAGTCTAAGCCTACCACAGCCACACATCTGGATTTGACAAGGTGCATGGCCAACCTGTTGGGGGGGGGGGGGGGGGGTGG